>BDMV01000012.1:38159984-38419984 GCA_008326285.1 Oryza officinalis | reverse complement strand
AGCAAAGTCTTTGTGCATTCGATCGATATTCCTCCATTGAATCGAATCCGCAGGGTGCCTTAGCAAACCGTCGTTCCTTCTATCTTCGGCATGCCAACGCACTAACTTTGCTTCGTTTGGGTTGGCAAATATTCTCTTGAAGCGATCAATGATAGGTAGATACCACACAACCTTCGCCGGACCACCCCGCTTTGACTTCTTTCCCTCCCCCGCACTTTTTTTTCGCTTGTATCGAGAAGCCTTGCACACAGGACAAGCATCTAGGTCCGCATATTGCTTGTGGTACAATATGCAGTCGTTTGGACAAGCGTGAATTCTACGGACCTTTAACCCCAGGGGACACAGAACCTGCTTTGCTTCATATGTCGTCTCAGGCAATGTGTTCTCTTCAAGAAGCATGACCTTCAATATTCCCAAAAGTTCCGTAAAAATCTTGTCTGTCCATCCACTACTTGCCTTCAGCTTCGTTAGGTCCAAGGTAGCTGACAATTTGGTGTGCTTTGCCTTTCATCCGGCGTATAGAGATGTCTCGGAGTCACTGACCAACCTGTTGAACTTTATGGAATCTCTCTCGTTGTGAGCTTGCTTCTCAACGTCACGTAACATCTCTTGCAATATATCAGGATCCACATCAACCATTTCACCGTCCAATGGAGATGGTATAAACATGTCATGCTCATCTTCATCTTCATGATTGTCTGCACCACTTCTGTCTGCAGCTGCACCACTACCAGATTCTTGCTCTCCATGCTTCACCCAACATGTGTAGCCCTTCATGAATCTCCGTTGTATCAAGTGACAGTGTACCTCCTCTCCGCTAAACATAATATCATTCTTGCAATCTCTACATGGACAACACATGTATTTGCTATTTCTTCTTCTCCTATCCTCCTCCGCAACGTTCATAAAACTTAAAACGCCATCTCTATACTCCTTGCAATGACGTTTCAAAGTTGTCGCATTCATCCAACTTCGATCCATCGCTGCAAAATTTAATAAAATATTAGTTAACATACTACTAAATTAAAAAAAATTATTACTACCTTTTTACTTACTTCTAAGATTTTTCTGTTTTGCTTTGGAAAAAATAACAAAAATTCGCCCCCTTCAACCTCCCACCAAAATAGTGAATAGTGGGATAACTTCAAACAACAGTCGGGTGGTCTATTTATAGTGTGCAAAATATATCTCAATCGGGCCAATGAACCGACATCTCTAACGGGCGCACAGTTATCTCTAACGGGCATCAACAAAAAGCCCGACACAGATATGAGTCATCGGTGACGGGCTTTAAAGCACATCTCAATCGGGCCATATTTGGAGCCCGTCACCGATGACTCATATCTCTGACGGGCTTTCTAGAAGGGCCCGATTGAGATACGAGTCATCGGTGATGGGCTTTAAAGCCATCTCAATCGGGCCATATTTGGAGCCCGTCACAGATGATCCTCATCTCTGACGGGCTCTATAGACGAGCCTGATTGAGATATGCTAGGTCATCTCAATCGGGCCTAAAGCTGTGCCCGTCACAGATGAGTGTCATCCGTAATGGGCTATGTGTACTTGGGCCTAGAGTATGACTGCACGAGTACATCTACAACGGCGCAAATTTAGGCCCGATTGAGATGACTTGGTTCTGACGGCCCAATAGTCCAGGCATGTGAGGGCCCGTCAGAGATAAGAGGATCTATACTAGTGAGGCGGCGGATCCCCATTCCAGCCGCCACTCTGAGTCCCGCAATGAGTCCCTCGTACTCCGCCATATTGTTGGTTGCCCGGAAATCTAGGCGAACCAAATATCTGAGGACGTCTCCGCTTAGCGAGGTCAAGGTGACCCCCGCGCCGGCGCCTTGAAGGGCCAAGGAGCCGTCGAACTGCATCACCCAGTAGGTGGCATGAGGCAGCTGCGAGGGGCTCATGTTGGCCTCAGGGGCGGAGAGTCTGAGATCGGGCTCAGAAGCCAGGGTCCACTCCGCCACGAAGTCGGCGAGGGCCTGGCTCTTGATCGCGTGGCGTGGCTCAAAGCGCAAGTCGAATTCGAAGAGTTCGATTGCCCATTTTACCACCTGTCCAGTACCCTCTCTGTCGGTGACATGGGACCGGGGGTGTCATGACTAGAGGCTTGGGTAGCCGCGGTCCTCCACGTGTCCCGACCCCCTCGGGGGGGTCGGGCCCGAGGGTGACGTGGCCACCCCTCCCTCTATCTCCCCGAGGGGTCGGGCCGCTCCCGTTTCGGCCCCGAGGGCTGGGGCGCCCCGACCCCCTGTGATTTTGGCGCCACGTGTGCGGGTTAGGTGAGCACAGCAGGGCTCACCTAACCGCATTTATAGCGGATCAGGCGAGCGCACCACGTCGCATTTAATGCGGCGCAGCGCACGCTTATTCGGTCCGTGACCGGTCGCGGTGAGTGACCGGTCACAGACCGGTCAGATCGCGGGTTAGGTGGCGACAGGCGGCCGATGGCACGCCTCGCCCCGTCCCGTCGGAATGATGAGAGCCTCCTGGCTCTCGTCCCTAGCCGGAGCCGGCGTGCTAACTCCTGGAGTTGGTATGTCAGTCCCGGTCAGATCCAATCCAGATTTCAGCGCAGGCGTGGCAAGGAAGTCGCCGGCCATTGAATGAAGGTTGAAACGGGCGTCCTCCAGGAGAGCTGGCGAGCGGGGCAGAAGGCGTGCACCATGCTTGTCAGAAGTCACTTCCGGCTGTAGACTAGCCCTGATTGTAAAAAGAATGTTTCTTTTCTTAGGCAACTTGAGGCCCATGTGGTGACCCCTGATCAGATAAAAGGAGGCCCAGGCCTAGGAAAGAGGGGGAGACTCCGGCGGAGACGTTGGAGAGATAGAATTCCCTTTGTATTGTTGGAGACCCTCAGATCCACCAGAACACAGGAGTAGGGTGTTACGCTTCTCAGCGGCCCGAACCTGTCTACGTCGCCCGCGTCTTGCGCGTTTCCTCTCTCGCTGACGTTCCTCAGATCGAGGGCGAAGAACCTCACTTAGCGCCCCCGGCCGAACCGGCAAAGAGGGGCCCGCGCGGTCTCCCGGTGAGGAGCCTCACGCTCCGTCATCTGGCGCGCCAGGTAGGGGGCGCGTGTGTCTTTCTAAGCCTGCATCCTCTTTCGTGTGTGCCAAGTTTCGCTCGGCGGCAGTGGCGCACAGCCTCTCTCCGAGCGCTAGCGGTGACGACAGGGAGCAGAACCCGCGCCGTCGGGCTCGCACCCCGCCGTCCCCCTCTCGCCGAAGTCTTGGGCGAGGGAAGGCGCGAGGAGGTCGAAGGATCCGCGACCTCGCCGCTCGCGGGTGACGGGGGAGGACGGCGAGACGGGACGCGTCGCCGCCTCGTCTACGGCGATGGCGGCACGCCCCAGGGCGTGCTCCAGGCCGCGGGCGCGCTCCTGCGTCACCCGCCCGTCGTCCCCGATCCAGAGACTCCAGCCCGACGTTGGCTGGATGACGTGGCCGACTTGGTCATGACGGCGCAGCAGCGCCTAGGCGCCGGCGGGCGGTCCTCCACCGCCGGGGCCTCTGGCGCTGCCGCCGCCGGCTCCATGTCGTCGAGGCGGAGGGCGCGACGAACGACGGCCGTTACACGTCGCTCGTCCGCCGTTCCCTCGTCAACGCCTCCGACCCAAGAAGATGTGCGTGGGGGGCCGGATGCCCGGCTCGATATCGAGCGCCGGCGCGACGCTCGTCGCGCCGCCCACGCAACGGAGGGCGCTTCCTCGTCCGGAGCGCCACTTCGGTCCGGTCACGGGGGCCGGCCCCCCGTGTCCCCGGTCGGCGGTGCCGGCTGTCGAGCCTTTGTGACGAGCCTTCGGAACGTCCGTTGGCCCCCAAGGTTCCGGCCCACCATCACCGAAAAATACGACGGAAGCGTCAACCCCGCCGAGTTTCTCCAGATCTACACGACCGGGATCGAGGCCGCGGGGGGTGACGACAGGGTCATGGCGAATTTCTTCCCCATGGCCCTGAAGGGTCAGGCGCGGGGTTGGCTAATGAACTTGCCACCTGCGTCGGTCCACTCTTAGGAGGATTTGTGCCAGCAGTTCACCACGAACTTTCAGGGCACGTATCCGCGCCCAGGCGAAGAGGCGGACTTGCACGCGGTACAGCGAAGGGACGATGAGTCTCTTCGCTCGTACATTCAGCGGTTCTGTCAAGTCCGCAACACCATACCATGCATCCCCGCACACGCGGTGATCTACGCGTTCAGGGGGGGCGTGCGGCACAACCGCATGCTCGAGAAGATCGCCTCCAAGGAGCCCCAGACCACCGCGCAGCTTTTTGAGCTCGCGGACCGTGTGGCCCGCAAGGAGGAGGCCTGGACCTGGAACTCCTCCGATTCTGGCGTGGCAGCTCCGGCCGCCCCCGGGTCCGCCGCTCGGACAGGGCGACGGGACAGGAGGAGGAAGAAGAGGTCGGCCCGTTCCGACGACGAGGGTCATGTCCTCGCCGTCGAGGGCGCTTCGCGGGCCCCCCGAAAGGGGAGGCCTGCGGGCGACAAAAAGAAGGAGGCCGGCGTTCCCAGCAGGGAGCGTCCGACCGGCAAGTGGTGCACCGTGCACAACACCTCCCTCCACGACCTCGCGGACTGCCGCGCGGTCAAAAGTTTGGCCGAGCGGACGAGGAAGTGGGAGGAGGAGAAGAGGCAGGAGCGCCGTGAGGGCAGGGCCCCGGCGGCTCCCGCTGGCAACCGGCGAGGTGAGGCTAAGCAGAAGGCCCCCGCCGAGGACATCGACGATGGCGACGATGACCTGGGGTTTCAGGAGCCTGAGGCCACCATCGCCACCGTCGATGGGGGAGCGTGTGCTCACGCTTCTCGCCGGAGCCTCAAGGCCATGAAGCGTGAGCTTCTGGCCGTGGCCCCTACCCATGAGGCGACGCGGCGGGCGCGGTGGTCGGAGGTTGCCCTCACCTTCGACCAGACCGACCACCCGCCGTGCGTTGCCCGGGGAGGACAGATCGCGATGGTGGTTTCCCCCACCGTTTGCAACGTGAAGTTGGGGCGTGTCCTCGTGGACGGGGGTGCAGCCCTCAACATCCTTTCCCCCGCAGCCTTTGATGCCATCAAGGCCCCGGGGATGGTGCTCCGACCGTCCCAGCCGATCATCGGCGTGACGCCGGGGCACACCTGGCCGCTGGGTCATATCGACCTCCCGGTCACCTTCGGTGGTTCCGCCAACTTCCGCACGGAGCGGGTGGACTTCGATGTGGCGGACCTCAGTCTGCCCTACAACGCGGTCCTGGGGAGGCCCGCGTTGGTGAAGTTCATGGCGGCGGTCCACTACGCCTATCTCCAGATGAAGATGCCGGGCCCCGGTGGCCCCATCACCGTCCATGGCGACCTCAAAGTCGCGCTTGCTTGTATGGAGCAGCGCGCGGACCACCTCGCCGCGGCATCCAAGCCCGCGGACGGTGACGAGAGGCCCAGCACCTCCGTCCCGCCCGCCCCAAGGCAGCGGATGGTCACGAGCGACGAGGTCCCGGTCAAGGAGGTTGCCCTGGGCGACGGCCCGTCCGAGACCACCCGGATCGGTGGTCTTTTGGACGACAAATAGGAAGACGCGCTCGTCTCCTTCCTGCGGGCAAACGCCGACGTCTTCGCCTGGAGACCGGCGGACATGCCCGGGGTCCCCAGGGAGGTGATTGAGCATCGTCTCGCCGTGCGGCCGGGCGCAAGGCCGGTCCGGCAGAAAGTGCGGCGGCAGGCCCCGGAACGTCAAGCCTTCATCCGCGAGGAGGTGGCGCGACTTCTGGAGGCTGGATTCATCCGTGAGGTCATCCATCCGGAGTGGCTGGCGAACCCGGTCGTCGTCCCCAAGGCGAACGGCAAGCTTCGGATGTGCATCGACTACACCGACCTCAACAAGGCATGTCCTAAGGACCCTTACCCCCTGCCACGCATAGATCAGATTGTCGACTCCACCGCGGGGTGCGACCTTTTGTGTTTTCTAGATGCATACTCTGGTTATCATCAGATTCGCATGGCTAGGGAGGATGAGGAGAAAACTGCATTCATTACCCCCATAGGAACCTATTGTTATACGACAATGCCTTTCGGGTTAAAGAATGCAGGTCCTACTTTTCAGCGTACTACTCGAATTTCCTTGGGTAGCCAGATAGGACGCAATGTTGAGGCCTATGTTGATGACTTGGTTGTGAAGACACGCAACCAAGAGACCTTGCTCTCGGATTTAGCGGAAACTTTCGAAAGTCTCCGCTCCGCCCGCATAAAGCTGAACCCCGATAAGTGCGTGTTCGGCGTGCCTGCGGGCAAACTTCTCGGGTTCTTGATCTCTGCCCGAGGCATCGAGGCCAACCCCGAGAAGATACGAGCTATAGAGCGGATGCGCCCCCCCAGCAAGCTTAGGGACGTGCAGTGCGTCACCGGCTGCATGGCCGCCCTAAGTCGGTTCATATCGAGGCTGGGAGAGAAGGCGCTACCCCTATTTAAGCTCCTCAAGCGCTCCGGGCCGTTTACCTGGACGGAGGAGGCTGAGCGCGCCTTCACTCAGTTGAAGGCGTACCTCAGTTCTCCCCCAGTCCTGGTCGCCCCGGAGCCAGATGAGCCGTTGCTACTCTACCTGGCGGCAACCCCGCAGGTGGTCAGCGCGGCGTTGGTCGTGGAGCGTGACGAGGACAACCCTCACTCCGCGCCCCCCCACCCTGTGTCGGCTCGACCCGGGAGAGAGCAGGGAGGAGAGGCCCCCGAGCCGAACGGCGGCCTAAGGCCCCCGACGGCCGGAGCTGGCCCTCCGCCTGCTTGTCTGACGGTGCCAGGCGCCCCCGACCCCCAGGATGGCCCCGGGGCCACTGCGGGAAGGCCGCGCCTGTCGCCCTCCGACCCCGAGGTCGTCGGCACAGAAGCCGAGTGCGCCCCACACGGCCTCTCGGACGAAGAGCGCCCTGGAGACGCGGCCCCTGGCAAAGAGGATAGGCCCCGCCGAAAGGTGCAGCGGCCCGTCTACTTCGTTAGCGAGGCCCTCCGGGACGCCAAGACCCGATACCCTCAGGCCCAGAAGATGCTTTACGCTATTCTGATGGCTTCGAGGAAGTTGCGCCATTATTTCCAGGCGCATCGGGTCACGGTGGTTACGTCTTACCCCCTCGGCCAAATCTTGCATAACCGAGAGGGTACTGGACGGGTGGTGAGATGGGCAATCGAACTCTCTGAATTCGATTTGCGCTTTGAACCACGCCACGCGATCAAGAGCCAGGCCCTCGCCGACTTTGTGGCGGAGTGGACCCCAGCTCCCGAGCCCGTCTCCGCCCCCGAGGCCAGCCCGGGCCCCTCGCAGCTGCCTCACACCGCCTACTGGGTGATGCAGTTCGACGGCTCCCTGTCTCTTCAGGGCGCCGGTGCGGGGGTCACTTTGACCTCGCCGAGCGGAGACGTCCTCAGATACCTGGTCCGCCTCGACTTTCGGGCGACCAACAATATGGCGGAGTACGAGGGACTCCTTGCGGGACTCAGAGTGGCGGCTGGACTGGGGATCCGCCGCCTCCTGGTGTTAGGCGACTCCCAGTTGGTCGTTAACCAGGTCCGTAAGGAGTACCAGTGCTCTGACCCGCAGATGGACGCCTACGTCCGCCAGGTGCGGCGTATGGAGCGCCATTTCGACGGGATAGAGCTTCGGCACGTGCCCAGGCGGGATAACGCGGTCGCCGACGAACTCTCAAGGCTCGCTTCCTCGCGAGCCCAGACCCCACCGGGCGCCTTTGAAGAAAGGCTTGCCCAGCCGTCGGCGCGACCCGACCCCCTAGGGGAGACGGACGCGCCTGAACGGCCCCCGAGGCCCGTCGGAGTCCAGGCCTCGGGACCCGAGGGGAGCGCTCCCAGCTCCCCTAGATTGATTGCTTGGATCACTGAGATCCAGGCGTATCTCGCAGATAAGACTCTACCCGAGGACCGCGAAGGGAGTGAACGCGTCCGTCGCATCTCCAAGCGCTACGTGCTGGTGGAAGGGACCCTCTATCGGCGCGGGGCTAACGGAGTCCTCCTGAAGTGCATTCCTCGGGAACAAGGCGTCGAGCTTCTCGCCGATGTCCATGAAGGCGAGTGCGGAGCCCACTCCGCCTCGCGCACCTTGGTTGGCAAGGCCTTTCGCCAGGGTTTCTATTGGCCGACGGCTCTCACCGATGCGGTCGACCTGGTCCGGCGGTGCAGGGCGTGCCAGTTCCACGCCAAGCAAACGCATCAGCCGGCCCAGGCCCTGCAGACCATACCTCTTTCGTGGCCATTTGCTGTCTGGGGGCTCGATATCCTGGGACCGTTCAGGCGGGCCCCGGGCGGGTTCGAGTATCTGTATGTCGCTGTCGACAAGTTCACTAAGTGGCCCGAGGCTTATCCGGTCATCAAGATCGATAAGCACTCCGCCCTTAAGTTCATCAGGGGCATCACTGCTCGGTTCGGGGTACCTAACCGTATCATTACGGATAACGGCACCCAGTTCACTAGTGAGCTCTTCGGCGACTACTGCGAGGACATGGGTATCAAACTCTGCTTCGCCTCACCCGCCCACCCCAGAAGCAACGGCCAGGTGGAGCGCGCCAACGCGGAAATCCTCAAGGGCCTCAAAACCAAGACCTTCAACGTCCTCAAGAAGCACGGCGATTCGTGGATCGAGGAGCTGCCAGCGGTGCTCTGGGCGAACCGAACCACGCCAAGCCGAGCAACCGGGGAAACGCCTTTCTTCCTCGTCTACGGCGCGGAAGCGGTCCTCCCATCTGAGCTCACACTGAGGTCCCCTCGGGCCACCATGTATTGCGAGGCTGATCAAGATCAGCTTCGCCGAGACGACCTCGACTACCTGGAAGAGCGAAGGCGGCGCGCGGCCCTTCGAGCCGCGCGCTACCAGCAGAGCCTGCGGCGCTACCATCAGCGCCACGTCCGGGCCCGATCACTCTGCGTCGACGACCTCGTCCTACGCCGCGTCCAAACGCGTGCTGGACTGAGCAAGCTCTCACCAATGTGGGAGGGTCCGTATCGAGTGATCGGCGTCCCCCGGCCGGGCTCGGTTCGGTTGGCCACGGGCGACGGCACAGAGCTGCCTAACCCGTGGAACATCGAGCATCTTCGTCGCTTCTACCCCTGATGGGGGTCGGGTGTCATGTCTCGGGCTCGGGCCAACCCCGCACCCCCCCCGGGCGTGCAGGGTTGGCCGGGGGCTACCACATGCACATACTTATCTTTTTTCTCTTCCGTATTTCAATAAAAGCACTTTCGATTTCCAGAGGACCGTGTCTGTGCCGTCGCTTCCTTTTGAAGAATCTCGGCTTGAGTTAGTACGCTCGTGCTCGGCCCTGCCCTCGGTGGCCCGGGCCGGCTAAAACCGCCAAACGGGGCCCAGAACCGAGCCGTGCCCCGGGGCGTGGTGAACTCCGGGGGGGAATCGGCAAAGGCCCACAATCGGGTCCTCCTAACCCTCGGTCACCGCGCTCCCGGCCTGGCCAGTCTCGACACGCGGATCTCCCCAGGCACTAGCCCCGACCCGCGCCGTTTGAGGCTGGGACCTGGGCACGAGCCCTTGCTCAAGCCAAGACTCAGAAGGACCGCGGCACAGACCATCCTCGTCTTATACGCACAGCAAACATGACTGACATAGAAATTTCCTCTTTATTTGATTGCAGATTAAACCAGTCTATACAAGCAGGGGGCTTGAAGGCCTCGGAAGAAGAAGGTAAAATTTAAGATCGGCGGGGGCTTGGGGGCTCACTCCGACGCACCCGGGCCGCCGGCCTCGCCGTCGCTGTCGTCCGCACCGTCGTCGCCGTCCTCCTCCTCGGAGTCGAGGGCGAACGCGAGCCGAGGGGCCGTACCCTCGAAGCTGTGGACGATGTGGTCGGCGGCGTCCCGGACCTGCGCGCGCGCGCCGTCCTCGGTTCCGGGAGGGAACTCTTCCAGCGCTGCCCACGGGGAGAAGTCAGGGTCCCTGGCCTGGTAGCTCGCCAGTACGAGCTCCACCGCCCCCCGGGCGAGGTCCCTCGAGGATGACTTGATCGTCTCCTCGAGCTCCTCGGGGAGCCGTTCGAGGACCCCGGCCATCTCCGAGAGGCGCTGGGCGAGGCCCCCCTGGTTGGCGGCGTACTTCGCGTACCGCCCGCCCCAGAGGCCCGCCTGCCGCCCGGCGCGGTCTAGACGCGAGACGGCGTCCCGAAGCATGCCGGGCCCCACCTCGCACGCCAGGCGGAGGGCCTCGACCTCCCCGGCGGACGAGTCCAGCGCGCCCTGCAGCTCGGCGACGGTGTGTTCGGCGGCTGCGAGGCGGGCGGCTAGGTCGTCGTGGCCCGCGGCCGCCCCGCCGCTGAGCGCTCTCGCGTCCAGCTCCTTCGCCCGCGCCTCGAGCTCAGCGGCCCGCTGGTCCAGCGCGGCCCTCTCGGCGCGGGCGCCTTCCAGATTGCGGCGCGCCTGCTCCTCCCGCGCCGCCTCGCGGAGGAACAGGCTGTCCGCCAGCCGCTGCGCCGCGGCCTCGGCCTCCTCGAGAGCTCGCCCCCGCTCGGCGAGCGCATCCTCGCGGAGGCGGAGTGCGGACTCCTCCTCGGCGGAGGCGGCCTCGTGCGCCGCCAGTGTTGCCTCCCGGGTGGCGACGGCGGCCTCGCGGTCCGCTAGGGCGCCCTCCTTCGCGTCCAGGGCGCGGGCGCGCTCCTCCAGCGCCGCGACGCGAGCCTCAAGGGCCTCTTCCCGCTGACGGGACGCCGCCTCGTTCTCCGCCGCCCACCGCTCCCGGGCAGCGGCGGCGTCGAGGACTCCCCGGGCGGCGTCGAGCTTCTCCTCTAGCTCCGCCGCCCGGGTCCCGTATTGGAGGCGGAGGTCGTCCCGCGCCTCGTCGAGCACGGCGGTGGCGATGAGGGCGGTCTCCCGCTCCTCCTCTACCTCCCTGGCGATCTCCGCCAGGTCCCTACGACGGGCCTCGAGCTGTTTGGCGTGCTGGCGGTAGGCCTTGCGGCCCGTCTCCACCATGGCCTCCACCGAGCGCCGCCCCTCCTCGACGCGCGCCCACGCCGCGTCGAGCTCCGCCCGCTCCGCCTGCAGGGCCTCCATCTGGGCACTTAGCCCGTCCAGCACCGTGCTGTTCGCGGTGGCCAGGGCCTGCAGGAGGGGCTCCGCGCTCAGCGGGGTAGCGGAAGGCAAAGGGGAGAGCCGCCTCGGTGTGGGTGCCGCGCGGCTCGGCCCGCTGATCGGCGTGCTGGCCTCGGGGGCGCCCCCCGAAGCTGGCTCGTCCCGCGCGTCGCCCGGGGCGTCAGGCCCGGGCGGCGCGCCCGCGGCCTCGTTGTGGGTGGCCTCGGGGGTCGTCATGGTCTCGGGCGGAGTCGGGTCGGGGGCTTGGCAGGCTGCCCGGCGTGCACCCGCCGCCTCTGCCTCCCGGGCGGACTCCTCGGCCCGGCGGAGTCTGGCCTCCTCCCGAGCGGCCTCCTCGGCCTGGCGAACCCGGGCGGCCTCCCGGGCGGCCTCCTCGGCTTCCCGGAGGCGGTCCGCGGCTTCCCGTCGGTCAGCCTCTCGCCTCCGGGCCTCCGCGGTCACCGTCTCCTCGGCCTCGGACCGGCCGGACTTGGAATGGCGTGGGGGGCGTGACGGGATCTCGCTGAGGCAGAAGAAAAACCAAAGACAAAAAGAAGCGGGTGAGAAAAAACTCGCCTTGGGGAGTAGATACGGCCGCAGTGGGCGTGGGAACGAACCTGCGGGGAGGTCGGCTGAACGACCACCTCGGGGGCGAGATGAGGCTCCCCCGGCATGGCTCGCTCTCCCCCATCTTGCGGAGCCGTTTCTTCCTTCGCTCCCCCTCGGGCTGCGGCGCCGGCACGGCACCCTCTGGGCGCCTGCTGCTGGCACGCACCGCCCCGCCCCCTCGGGGAGGAGATGGGGGAGGAGTACCTCCCTGCTTCCTCTTCCCCCTGGCGTCGGCGGGGCGGCTGCCCCCCGGGCCCCCGTCGCGGGGCCCAGAAGCACGACCCCCTCCCGGGGTAGATTGTTCCCCCCTGCGGCTCCCGCCCGCGCCATCGTGGCCTCGGGGGGCCCGTTCCCCCGACGCCCCGACCACCTGCATGATGGCCAGGATGTTGGCGCGCTCTGGGTCGCAGCAGAGGGGGAGGACCCCTTGGGGGATGAGGGATGCCTCCACGGAGCTGAGATTCAGCACCCGTTGGACCACCATCCTGAAGTCCTCGGGGTCCCAGTCCCATTTTCGCCCCAGGTGGGTCCTCACGTGGTCCTCGGGCCCGGTGTACTCCCAGGCGCCTCGGGCGCGCCGCTGGAGCGGCGCGATCCGGCGACGAAGGTAGTCGCCGAACACCATGGCCCCCGTGAGCCCTTGGGATCGCAGACCCGCCAGGCGGTCAAGAACGGCGTCGTAGCCGTCCCCCAGATCCACCGCCGCCCGCCAGCTGGAGGCCTGCGCCGGGGGCTGGCTCGGGAGTCGGAGGCGCGCTTCGTCGGCGAGGGGGGTGTAGAACCAGTCGCTCTTCCAGTCGTCCCACTTCTTGCGGAGGACGCAGGGAATGTAGCGGTTCAGCACCTGCCCCCGCGGCTGGAAGTAGCAGCCACCGACTGCCGTCGGCGGCGACACCGGCTGCACGGTGAAGAACCACCGGAACAGCCGGAGAGATGGGCGCACCCCGATAAACATCTCGCACAGGTGTGCGAAGATGGCCAACGTCATTATCGCGTTGGGGGTGAGGTGCGCCATCTGGAGATCATAAAACTCCAGAATATCCATGAAGAAAATAGAGAATGGCGGGACCAGCCCCGCCATTGCGAAAGAGAGGAAGAAGACGGACCGCCCCGGGTAGTCTGGCGCCGGGCGTCCCTCGCCCAGCGTGACCACCTCCCGGCCGGTGGCAGATTCCGGCATGAATCGGCGCGGCAGCCCGGCCTGCCTCTCGCTTGTAATGCGGGAAGGCGGCAGCACGCTACCGTCGAGCGGTGCGGAGCCCCGTGCCATGACGCCGGCGGAGGAGGAGCTTGAGAGCGAGCGCGTGTGGCGAGAGTAGGGCACAGGAAACGAAGAGCTAGGGCACGAGTGGCGAAGGCAAAGGGGAAAATGGAGAGAGGAAGGAAACAAATCCCTTCCTCGGCGTCTTTATACCCTTGCCAACGCTATGCCCGGCTCCTCGCTTCCCGCGCCCACTACCTTGCCCCCTCGTTTCTCGCTCCCACGCCTCCACTAACCCCACTCGCCCGTTTGCGGCGCACGCGGCAGACGTGCGGACGTGGCGGTTGAAATGGGGCAGATAATGCGCGCATTAACTGCGCTCGCCGACCGTGAAAAACGCCATCATCATATCCCCAGGCGAAACGAACCGGCACGTCCCGATTCCCGCGCTGCTCGAGTAATGCAGCGGTCTTGAAGAGGCCGCTCATTATCGTCGGTCGGTTTTCTCTTACCGGTACGCGCGATTCGCGACTGTTGGGTTCCTGTCCGCCTGTAGGGACCGGCCCCACCCGTCACCGGGCCTAAGGAGTGGCGTCACGCCCGAGCGCTTCCCTCGAGGGGGGCGGTCGCCCTGGCATAACGCCGGGGGCTACTGTCGGTGACATGGGACCGGGGGTGTCATGACTAGAGGCTTGGGTAGCCGCGGTCCTCCACGTGTCCCGACCCCCTCGGGGGGGTCGGGCCCGGGGGTGACGTGGCCACCCCTTCCTCTGTCTCCCCGAGGGGTCGGGCCGCTCCCGTTTCGGCCCCGAGGGCTGGGGCGCCCCGACCCCCCGTGATCTTGGCGCCACGTGTGCGGGTTAGGTGAGCACAACAGGGCTCACCTAACCGCATTTATAGCGGATCAGGCGAGCGCACCACGCCGCATTTAATGCGGCGCAGCGCACGCTTATCCGGTCCGTGACCGGTCGCGGTGTGTGACCGGTCACAGACCGGTCAGATCGCGGGTTAGGTGGCGACAGGCGGCCGATGGCACGCCTCGCCCCGTCCCGTCGGAATGATGAGAGCCTCCTGGCTCTCGTCCCTAGCCGGAGCCGGCGTGCTAACTCCTGGAGTTGGTATGTCAGTCCCGGTCAGATCCAATCCAGATTTCAGCGCAGGCGTGGCAAGGAAGTCGCCGGCCATTGAATGAAGGTTGAAACGGGCGTCCACCGGGAGAGCTGGCGAGCGGGGCAGAAGGCGTGCACCATGCTTGTCAGAAGTCACTTCCGGCTGTAGACTAGCCCTGATTGTAAAAAGAATGTTTCTTTTCTTAGGCAACTTGAGGCCCATGTGGTGACCCCTGATCAGATAAAAGGAGGCCCAGGCCTAGGAAAGAGGGGGGGACTCCGGCGGAGACGTTGGAGAGATAGAATTCCCTTTGTATTGTTGGAGACCCTCAGATCCACCAGAACACAGGAGTAGGGTGTTACGCTTCTCAGCGGCCCGAACCTGTCTACGTCGCCCGCGTCTTGCGCGTTTCCTCTCTCGCTGACGTTCCTCAGATCGAGGGCGAAGAACCTCATTTAGCACCCCCGGCCGAACCGGCAAAGGGGGGCCCGCGCGGTCTCCCAGTGAGGAGCCTCACGCTCCGTCACTCTCGGTTGCGTAGGATTTGGCTAAAGGGGTAGGACGTGACCACCGTGACCCGAGGCCATCAGAATCGCGTAGAGCATCTTCTGGGCCTGAGGGTATCGGGTCTTGGCGTCTCGCAGTGCCTCACTAACGAAGTAGACGGGCCGCTGCACCTTCCGGCGGGGCCTGTCCTCTCCGTTAAGGGCACCGTTCCCGGGGCGCTCGTCGTCCGAGGGGCCTTGCCGGGCCCACTCGGCTTCTGTGCCGACGACCTCGAGGTCGAAGGGCGTCGGGCGCGGCCTTCCCGCAGTGGCCCCGGGGCCTTCCTGGGGGTCGAGGGCGTCTGGCGCCATCGGACGAGCGGGCAGAGGGCCACATCCGGTCGTCAGGGGCCTTAGGCCGCCGTCCGGCTCGGGGGCCTCTCCTCCCTTTTCTGTCCCGGGTTGGGTTGACACAGGGTGGGCGCGTGCGGGCCGAGGGCTATCCTCGTCGCGCTCCAGAACCAACGCCGCGCTGACTACTTGCGGGGTTGCCGCCAAATAGAGTAGCAGCGGCTCATTGGGCTCCAGGGCGACCAGGATCGAGGGGGAGCTGAGGTATGCCTTCAACTGGGTGAGGGCCCGCTCAGCTTCCTCCGTCTAGGTAAACAGCCCGGAGCGCTTAAGGAGCTTAAATAGGGGCAGCGCCTTCTCTCCCAGCCTCGATATGAATCGGCTTAAGGCAGCCATGCATCCGGAGGACGCCCGTTTCAACTTTCATTAAATGGCCGGCGACTTTTGCGTCTCGCCTGCGCCAGAATCGGGAAAGTATCTGACCGGGGCTGACATACCAATTCCGGGAGTTGGCACGCCAACTCCGGCTGAGAGACGAGAGACAGAGGGCTCTCATCATTCCGACGGGACGGGGCGAGACGTGCTGCAGGCCGCCTGGCGCCACCTAACCCGCGATCTGACCGATCTGCGACCGGTCACTCACCGTGACCGGTCACGGACCAGATATGCACGCGCCACGCCGCATTAAATGCGGCGTAGTGCGCCCGTCTGAACTGCCATAAATGTGGCTAGGTGAGCTCCGCCGTGCCCACCTAACCTGCGCACGTGGACCAAAGCCACAGGGGGTCGGGGCGCCCCAGGCCTCGGGGCAAAGACGGGAGCGGCCCGACCCCGAGTGGAAACCAGGAGGGCAGTCGCCACGTCACCTTCGGGCCCGACCCCTCCGGGAAAACGGGCCACGTGGATCCCTGTGGCCGCCCTTCCCTTTGGTCTCGATACTCCCGGTCTCATGTCACCGACACAGTTGCTCCATCATTCCATTGTTTCTGCCAAAACTAGACACATATCATCAAATAGCATCACAGGAGATACCTAGAAATAGAAGGTACTGCAACAGGTGGGTATCTGATAAACAGAAGTTCATACAGAAAGCTACTAAAAGCTACTAAGTTCATGACATCAGGAAACAATCCGATAGAAATAGAACATCAAAAGTCACCATTCATCACATCAGTTCGACCCCTTCAGTTCAGATTGCATCTAGCTATACAAAAGTCCATCACCCTAAGTTCATTAGCCTAAGGGCTCAGCAGTCCATCATCCTAAGTTTATTTGCATGCACTTCATTGAGCTACTTGACACTTGAGACTAAGGGATAGCACCAACAGACTAAAAAGATCACTAAAGAAAAAATCACTAGTGACATGGGACGCAGCAAATCTTAGGGTTCTGTAAATCCAAGTTCAGGCTACTAGAACACAACTGAACGCTACATAGAGTTACTTCAGCCCATCACTTCATGCCTTCAGTTCAAATCCAAGTTCTTCACCATGTCCAAAATGCACTGCATTTCAGTTTCATTCTTCTTGCATGCAGTTCATCTACTTTGTGTTGCGAGTCCCCGATCAAATCTGTGATATATTGAGGAAAAACCGGATCATGCCATCGAAAGAAACCGCAGTGCTTCATCCTAAATGCAAACAAACATACGAGCAGATTAGACAAAAAAATAAACAAAAATTGACAAGATCAACAACTTTACTTTACTAACATCAGCCACATATTTTTACGTGGATTGAGTTATTTCGAGAACCACTCCGTCTGGGTTTTGCTTGACTTATCACGCATGCAAAATTGAAAAAAAAAATATTTGCTTCTCCGTGACTTATGTTTAAAAACCGAAACTTGACACGCCACGTCTACTGCAATTCCCAACCGTTGAATACTCCACTACGAAAAAATCGAGTCGTCCGTGCACAACGCGTATAGCGTCCTATAGGATTTCCAGGCCCTTCCTGAGAGTTCAGGCAAGATGCTCACCTCGAGCCTACCGCTGTGCAGCACTATAGCAGCACTTATAATTTATCTCCTTTTGCACTGCTTCAATTAACTCTACCGGCCCATAGAGGGCTTTATCCTTAAAATCAACTTGCCATAATATCACAACGGTAAAATCATCCAAAGATAGATAATATCAGAAAAAAGATATACATGAAAAATCAATTTGATCTAAATTGATTCTGTTAGGCACCACACTTTACTACAATCAGCAATAGAAGTAGCTGCCAGGGTGGATCTTTAGGTGTATATTCTTACTGACAAAAAAATCCACGTGTGGAATTTCCATTTACTCCAAAATTAATATGTATCCTAGATTTACACAATTTTTTTGTTAGAAACATACCTGTATTAATATGATAGAAAAATGTACAAAGGAAAATTAATTCTATAACCTTAAACACAAATTGATTTACCAGGACATGAACCTGTGCTTTGATCAGAACAACTCCTACACATTTAGAAATTACAATGTAGACCCATACAACTTGTAATACAGACCCTTACGAAGACAAACTTGATCAAGTTATCAAGATCAGACAAGCTATTAAATTTTTTTAGAAACGAAAAGTTGTATTCTAGCATCATTACAATCTCCACATATGCATTGTTGAAAACATGCTGCAGCACAAGAACACACTGGCACAATGCAAAGTAAGACGCGGCAACGCCACGTCGTAGTTTCTAGCAGAACACAATCGACAAAGATGAAAGAAGAAAGCTTACCTGATGATGCTTGCAGCTGTAGTACCTCCTCCCCGGGTATCTTATGCCAAAAGAAATAAATCTACCTGCCTTTTGTCCGCATAAGCAGTACACCGGCGGATTGTAATCAAATGGAAGCTCGCGGTAAGGTATCCGCGTGCGCCCAGACCGCGAACTGCTCGGCGACGATTGGCTCATGCGCACCGGCGAGGCACGCGGCTGGTAGCCCCCTCCCGGCAACATGTCACGCAACGATGACACCAACGGCAACATGTCCGGCGGCTGGATGTGCCCCGTGCGCACTGGCGAGGCCCGCTGCTGGAATGCGGGGGACGGGTTTTGCCTCGCACGCACCGGCGAGGCACGTGGCTCGTAGGGGCCCCCGGGCGACATGCTACCCTACTCGGACACCACTGAGGCCTGCGACTGGAAGAGATCCACCGGCAAATGGCCTTCCCACGGCTGTGAGTAGCCCTCCGGCGACCGGCTACCGCCCCCCGGCGACATTGCTCGAACCCTGCGTGTGGGCGGTGCAAGCGGCCGCAGCAGGAGGAGGGCGCAGGGGAATGGATGGATAAGGCTAGGGTTCGAGGAGGAGGGCGCAGCGGGCCGGCGGGGGCCGGAGTGAGACTCTGAAATGGGCTTATATTAGAATTTTTGACATTTTTTATTTTATTTTTTAAAAGATTTGCAAAAATAATCGGCGGTTTCAAAAATTTGCAAAAATAATCTCCTCTCGCTGTTGGGCGCCGTCTGCCGCGTCGTGGCAATTTTGCGGTTAAGTCCCTTGCCGTCCTCAGCAAGGGCGATTTTTCACTGTAGTGCAGGGGGCCGCCTGCAAAAGAGCGGCCGCCCTGGCAATTTTGCAGGCGGCCCCCTTGCCGTCCTTACAGAGGGTGATTTTTACTGTGCGGCAGGAGGCCCTCAGGTGTAAAACACAAATCCTAAGTTCCAAATAATAACCTTGTCTAAGTAACCTTGTAAAACACGAATCTTGTCTAAGTTAGCAAGATTTGAAGTCTTTTTCTTTGTGTTACAAATATTGTTATATTTGTATAACCTTAAATAAAGTTAAAATAATTTCACATAGGAAAAATTCAAAACTCCTCCTTTTTGTAGGCGGCCGTATTTGGAAACAGGAATCCGTTTATAGAAATTAGGAATCCGGGTCCGTCTAAGACGGATTCGTGTTTTCAAACTTAGTTGTGTATTTGTAAACACGAGTCCGTTTTTTGGAAACTCTATCTTATTCTGTCTAAGATGGATTCGTGTTTTCAACCGTCTCTGCATAAATGGATTCGACTTTTGGAACATAGGATTCGTCTCTGCATAAAAAAAGCGAATCCGTGTATAAAAAGGCGAATCCGTCTCTGCATAAATGGATTCAACTTTTCAAGAGATAGACAAACATATACATCCTCTAGTTCATAGCCGTGTATAAAAAAAGCGAATCCGTCTCTCCCTACTATACTAGAGGGGCATCCCCTTTCGAGGACCTTAGAAAATCCATATGATATGTAGTATTCCCACGTTTTTGCCCAGAAACGGTGGTTTTCGCTCAGGTGTCGCACGGCTTTGGGACCAGGACGTGTCTGCATAAACGGATTCAACTTTTGGGACCTAGGATTCGTGTTTTGAACCTTATTCGACTTTTAGAACCTAGGATTCATGTTTTGAACCTTAGTTGTGTATCTGGAAACACGAATCCGTTTTTTGGAAACTTAAATCCGATTCTGATAAGTAACTAAGGTTGAAAACACGAATCCTAGGTTCGTAAACACAAATCCGTCTTAGACAGAATCGGATTCGAGTTTGGGAAAAACGGATTCGTATTTCCAAATACACAACTAAGGTTCAAAACACGAATCCTAGGTTCTGAAAGTCGAATCAGTCTATTTGATTCGACTTTTATTATTATGTTTCTGTCGTATATACCTGCGTGACTTTAGTTATCTTGTTGAAACACTAACCACAACAAGTTAACGAAAGTCACATATCTATAACTAACTGCAACATGTTATCAACTGTCACAGCTGCAGCTAACCCCAACAGGTTAAAGAACGTCACATAGGTGTACCTAACCGTAACAGGCTACCGAGAGTCACATCACACTCACCAACCGCAACAGATAAAGGACAGTCACATAAGTATACACACGCAACACGTGTACAATGGTCACATTTACCATCTAACCACATTTAAACATGCCCGAATACCATCACATAGGTGTACTAACCATTACAGTTACGCAGGGTATGCAAGATATACCCTTTTGCCTCAGGATCTCCTAAATACATGAATACCTAACGCAATTCTAAATCAGTCTTCAATACATCGATAGCATCCCAAAGTAGCTGGCCTGAAAAACCACATCTCTCAAGTTTCTCAGCACATTTTTCCATATTTATAGGACCCTCCAAAATGTCTTGAACAGCTTCTCTTTGGTCCAACATCCTAGCCACATGGTGATCAACACTCTCTGAACAGGAAGATCTTTTACTGCGATATTGGATGTCGTCCTTTTCACCCAAATAACTGGAAGTTCTTTTTTGACCATGAGGAACAGGAGGAGAATGAACACGAAGGGTTGGCTCCTCATAACTACTGGGGACAATGTCAGGTGTGACATAGTAGAATATATCAAGCAGAAGCTCCTTATTGGGGAAATTTGATATCTTTTCTAAATATTTTATTCATTTCGTGTTGCATCACAGAATTCAGTAGTAAAACCACATGGTTCTTCAAAATAGACCTGCGATCAGGCTATCACCAGTTGAGGATCAAAGAGGAGGACATTCCGAAGACGACACATCGAAAGCCGTACTTGCCCATGTGTTCACAACGGCTTTCGACGAGAACTCGTACGGCATACGGTTGGGAGATTCTGAATCAATTGCATGAATCCGATAAACGTTGATGAGATGTGAGCAAGGCATATGGTACAACAATGACATTTGACAACTACATGAGTTCCTCTCACCTTCTACTTTGAACGATCTAGCACCGAACCTAACACCCCCACATGTTATTCCACCCCTCTCAGTGACCTCGTACGTCTTACTCTCCTTATCGAAGCACCTTGAAGTGTGTTTGCTTGCCTTGGTGTTTTGCGTCCTCATCTTACTAGCGGCCTTCTCAGACCATCGTTCCCCTAACTGAACGCGTTTCACTGCTTCATCATGTCTGTTCACAAAGAACTCGTTGCACTTCATGAAGGTAAACGATACTATGGCTCACCGGTAGCCTTTGGATACCTACAAACACACTGTTGAACTGCTCGGCCATATTGGTTGTCATGTAACCCCATCGGCGGCCATTTCTGTCGTATGCACGAGACCACTTATCTTTCTCCAACAATTCATCTTCAAGCCATTTATGAGGACCTTCAGCTACAACTAGTCTAAGTGCCTCCACATCCCTCTCAAATATTCACTTCTCGTCAATCTGACATATCCTTAGTAGCTCTTCCGTTTGATGCTTGTCCGCACTGGCCTTGTGAAAATTAGCACTAAAGTGTCTCATGCACCAACGGTGGTGAACCGGTGACAATCCTTGAACAGGAGTCCTCATGGCATTCATTATACCGGCATGTCGATCTAAGATAATACAAACTTCCCTATGCGGCCCAATCATAACATGTCGGACAAGTTTGATAAACCAGCACCAGTCTCACGAGTTCTCTTTCTCTACCAAGGCAAAAGCTAATGGTACTAGACGGTCCTCCGCATCAGCTGACAATGCAGTCATCAAGGCACCGCTGTATTTTCCTGTTAGGAAGGTTGCATCTATGGCTAGTACTGGCCTGCAATGCTTAAATGCCTCGATAGAAGGACCAAAGCACCAGAATGCACAAATAAATATTTTCTTTGTCACCCCACCAATGTTCACTAGCTTATTGGGATGGGTATCAATATGGTACACCATACTCGGATTCCTCTGCTTAATGGCATGTAGAAACGTGGGCAAACGGACGTATGCTGCACCCCATTCTCCATAAATGAGCTTCATAGCCTCTTCTCTTGCCCTCCAAGCCTTGCCATACTTCACCCTATATTGGAAAACCTCAAATATACAGACAGCTAACGCTGAAGCAGAGAGTGTAGGTTGCAATTTGATGGCATTGCATAACCTGTTTGTTATGAATTTAGATGTCAACTGCTGGTGGCTCCTTGAACCTTCTGCAGTGGCACAATTATGTGCCTCACCAACACGTGATATCCTTTTTGTTGCATGCACCTTCCATTTGCATCGTTTGTGTTTACATTTAACAGTGTACTTCCTATTTGCGGCGGAATTCACAACACGGTATGGACGATGGTGCATAATGGCATACTCCTGGAGCCATAGTTTCAATGCAAGCATGAATGGGAACTCCAAACCCTTCTTTAGGCCATCCACCTGGAATGGTTCTGGCAAGTGATCCATGTTGATGCCACCATCTAATATTGCACTATGGGCTTGTCTTAGGTCCCTAAACTCAGGAATGTCCAGCTTCCTCCTAAACACCTTCTCGAACGCACGACATTCCTCTAATGTTAACTTGTCATTGTTGG
Organism: Oryza officinalis; assembly: GCA_008326285.1. NCBI lineage: Eukaryota > Viridiplantae > Streptophyta > Magnoliopsida > Poales > Poaceae > Oryza > Oryza officinalis. The sequence goes on along the minus strand of BDMV01000012.1, from coordinate 38,397,914 downwards.
TTAGTGCAGGGAATGGACGGTCATCATCGGAGTCATCAGCAAATTCAACATCATATTGCTCAACACTTGGTTCCTCGCCATCCTCCTCTCCATTGACTTCTACTGAAACAGAATCGTGACTAGCACTCAAGTGCACAACAAAGTAATCAGCTGGATCATAATTTTTGCCTGCTACTTGCATCGAGTATTCAGGGTTGCCTCCGTACGATGAATAATTTATGTTGTTACCGACATCTTCGGATAAACCTTCACTTACATCAAGCCCCTCTACTAACTCCGTTTTCAATTCCCTTGCTGCGTCCACACCGTCACTGCTGTGATGTCTCTTTGATGGTCTTGTCTCCTCTAACTCATTTCCAAACAAAGGTCTCTTCTTCTGTCTTTGCTTATTCAACTCTTCTCGTACCAACTCAGTCTTCGATACTGATCTACTTGTTCCCCCATTGCCACAGTGTGTATCCCCACGACGAGAAGAATATGTCACAAAATTATTCTCGTCGTAAGGATAACACGGAGACTTGTTTAGATCCAAATTGTCTATGGTGCGTACCATCTTTGAAGCAAACACCTTTAGAGATCTAAACTGAGAGTCTTTTACTAAATCAAAATAAATTTTTCAATCCAACTGACCTAGCACCTTCAATACATACTTATGTCTTGATCGACATCGTATCTCCCATAAATACCAATCTCCACATTATCCTTGGTCCATTCAAGAACATCTTTCACTCGTGACATTAGTTCATCAAAAGTGGGACGGGTGGGAAACAAAATGGTCTGCAACGACATATCCTCAAACTCAACATACGCACCAACGTAAGGTTCAACCGCTCTACCACCATAGTAAACACGAACAAGTCTATCCATCTACACCCAAAAATATCATGCCACTTTAGAAATAAAAAAATACCACATCCTTCATAAATGTCATACAAACTGACTAACTAGAACTAATACATAACTTAAATTGTCCCAAAGCTATTACTTAACCAAACATATTTAATTCACATCCAACAATAGCAAAAATTTTCAATAGTGTCATAAACATACAAATATTACAACTACTCCGTCATACAACTCAACCTAGTTGTAGTTAACTTCAAATAATTTTTATCATCCCACCGAACCAATGCTTCCCCATATAATAGATACCTAAAGATTCGGCCTAAAACAATTTCCCATCAACATAACAATTCTTTTATGTCTCAACTAAAATTTTTCCTCCAACCAAACCACCTAAAAATCAACATTACAACATAATGTACTACAAAAAATCGTATCTCCAACAAGCATATTGCACACATTTAACACTATACTCAATAAATCCCCAATTTAAATCTTCAAAATCAAAAATTTGGGCAAAATATGGGTTTTAGGGTTACCCTTCGATCTACAAATTTCACCGATTAAAACGAGAAAAAAGAGGGGGAAATGGAGGAGTATACCTTGCTCTTCGATTTCCACAAAAAAATCCCATGAAAAACGGCTCCAAATTAAGTGGATTTGAGGAGAAGAGGTGAGAAGGGAGAGAGAGAGAGAGCTCTCAGCTCTCTCGGGTCGGCTGGGAAGGGCTGGGGCGATTGGGAAGGATGAGGTGGGGTGAGGCCCACGAGGAGTTAAGGAGCCCTCCCTCCCGGACGAGCGCGCCAGCACCGCTAGCGCCGTGCTTGGTGGGGGCGCGCGCCCTACCGCCACGTCGGCTCCAGCGTTATGTGTGGTGCCACCGTGGCACCCTGACGGCACCACCGGTTCTGGCGCCGTGATGCAAAAGGTTCATGCAATAAGTTTTTCCAAGGATCTATTTGCGAAATAAGTTTTTCAAAAGGACCAAATTGTAAAAAAATACTGTCTCATATGACCCTTTCGAATCTCGTTTTGGCCGGAAACCCTAGTTCTGGCTAGGGCTTGGAGGAGAAGCGATGGCGGCGGCGGCGGCGGCGGCGGCGGGCAAGGGCGGCGGCGGGCAAGGGCGCATCCATCGGCTGGAGGTGGAGAACTTCAAGTCGTATAAGGGGACGCAGACAATCGGGCCCTTCTTCGACTTCACGGCCATCATCGGTCCCAATGGCGCCGGCAAGTCCAACCTCATGGATGCCATAAGCTTTGTGCTTGGCGTTCGCTCCACCCACCTTCGAGGTGCCCAGCTCAAGGACCTCATCTATGCCCTCGACGACCGCGATAAGGAGGCCAAGGGCCGCAGGGCCTCCGTCCGCCTCGTCTACCACCTCCCCGCCACCGGGGATGAGCTCCACTTCACCCGCACAATCACCGGCGCCGGTGGCAGCGAGTACCGGATCGACGGCCGTCTCGTCACCTGGGACGACTACAACGCCAAGCTCAGATCCCTGGGCATCCTCGTCAAGGCTCGCAATTTCCTCGTCTTCCAGGTGAGGTGTCCCTAATTAACTCCTCTTACAACTCCTCCTTGATTAATTGTAGCACTATAAGTAAATTCATGAATTGTGGCGGGGATTTGGTTCTGGTTCTGGATCCTGGAGACATGACCATTACCATTTGCACCGCAGGGTGATGTGGAATCCATTGCATCCAAGAATCCCAAGGAGCTCACCGCACTTCTGGAGCAGATATCTGGCTCTGACGAGCTCAGGAGAGAATATGACGAGCTGGAGGACCAAAAAACCAGGGCCGAAGAGAAGTCCGCGCTTATCTATCAAGAGAAAAGGACCATTGTCATGGAAAGGAAGCAAAAAAAGGCTCAAAAGGAAGAGGCAGAGAATCATCTACGCCTCCAGCAGGACTTGGTACCAACATGATGATAGTAATCCTCACTCACAGTTTCACCATTGTTTATACTATATATTGTTCACATTGAGCTGTGTTTCCTCACTTGTGTCCAGAAACTAGCCAAGACAGAACATCTTCTATGGCAACTCTACACCATTGAAAAAGATGCAGAGAAAATAGAAGCTGAACTTGAGGAGGATAGGCGGTCTCTTCAACAAGTGCTGGAAGAGAACCAGTCCTCTGACTATGAGCTTTCTGCAAAAAAGAAGGAGCAAAGTGGGTTTCTCAAGAAAATGACATTATGCGAGAAGAGTATAGCCAAGAAAAAGCTTGAACTTGACAAGAAGGTAAGTACCTTCCTGTCCATTTTTCGCTTCACCAAACTTTACTTGTGGCAGTTCAGTCTTGGGCTTATCTGAAGAAAATGGCTAGTATCGTTTCATTAGTCAATACAAACTTGTGGTATGATAATAGGACTTCTTTTCATGTAGTATCAAGGTTTTATGTGGCCATCGCGTCACTAGCAATTTTCTCCCACTTCATATTGCCCGGTACCCCTCTAGAATCTCTACATATGCACATTACTTTGTACAACTTACAACTGCTGCTCCCACAGCACTCTGGGTATTTGTTGTGTTCACTTCTGCAGCTATCCATGTCGATCCGTTAGCTGTTAGTGTGATTTGGGAACACATCTCTCTACTCCAAGTGTCTCTGATTTGGGCCGTTGTTGAGTCATTGCTGGACCATGGTAGTGTACAGTGTACACACACTTCCGCACAAGTTGGCTGTTTCGCTCTCTGCCCCTCCGCATATAGCCTTTCTAGGCCTACTGTGTGTTGTGCTGATATTCATGCATTCTCTGCGCCCATGACGAGTGGGACTACCACTGAGTGGCCCGCTTGCCAGTTTCCCTGGTTGAGCTAGGCATTGTGCACAGTAACTTTTTGCTTGTGGTTATGAATATCGACTGCTTTACATGTCTAAAAATGAAAATTGTATATCCCACCCATTCATCTGCTTTTACCCTAGCCTCATTACTTCCACTGTTGTCAATGAATTGGATGCTTATATGGCACCTTGTTTGTTTATGGAATCGCTCAATGTTGCCCTTTTGTTATTCCAGTCAAAACAATTTGCTTCTTGCAGTTTAGAATCTCTACTTCATGAACTGGGCACATTAAAATGTATTCTAATTAATTACTACATATATTTTTCCCTCTTCAGCAACCTGAGCTTCTTAGATTGAAGGAGCAAATTTCTCGGCTGAAATCCAAAATCAAAAGCTGCAACAAAGAGATCGACAAAAAGAAGGATGACAGCAAGAAGCATTTGGAAGAGATGAAAAGGTTGCAGAGTGCTTTGGTTGATGTCACAAGAGCTATTGATGAGCTGAATGAGCAAGGCCAAAATAAAAGCGACAAACTGCAATTAGCTGATGACCAACTCCAGGAATATCATAGAATGTGAGTTCAGAAGACATCTACATAGTATGTTAAGTTTAAAGTTCAGTTATCTAATGAAAGTGGACATAATCCTCATCATCCATCATCCATGTACTTCTCTACAAAAATGAATTAATGGTTGTGTGATAAGATTGCTACTGCTCAACTGCATGTATCAGTTATCAAAAAGAAAATCCTGTGTTTTAAAGACCTATCAGCCTTCTCTTTTTCTTTGAATGATGTGGCTACATGAGATCTGGAAAAAATCCTTGCTTCTGTATAGTCAGGATAATCCAATATTTAACCACTGGTGGATACATGATACCAGACCTTATTGGTTATGGTTGAGAACGAACCTTTCAATTTACTTTTACTCAGCAAAAATAATGTTCCTTTTCTAATAACTCTTGATTTAGTTGTGGACAGTTATGACATAAATCGGTAAATATTTTTTTGTTCCTTATCTTGTTTTATTTTTTCTATGCCTATCGATGCATCCTTGAGAAGATTCAGTACACTTTAGCATTAACTTTCTGCTACAGTAAGGAAGATGCGGGAATGAGTACAGCAAAGCTGAGAGACGAGAAGGAAGTTTTTGATAAGGAGCTTAATGCTGACGTTGAAGCAAAAAAGAATTTGGAGGAGAATATGCAGCAGCTGCGTAGCCGTGAGAATGAGATTTCGTCACAAGAGCGTGAATTGCGTGCAAAGCTTAATAAGATTCTTCATTCAATCCCCAAGCATGAAGATGAGCTTGCTCACTTACGTGAGGAACATAACAAAATTGCAAAGGAGCGCCAGACCTCAGGGTTAGTCCGTACCAAGTCCTTTGATCTTCATAGGGTGTCTCACGCCCTTAAGCACGCTAATTCACGCTCAATTATCAACATTATGTTTTACTCCTATTATACTTATTACAAATATTGTGCAGAGTTAAATACCAAATGTTGAAGCAACGGTTGGATGAGATAGATACGAAATTACGAGAGCTCAAAGCTGACAAGCATGAAAGTGAGCGGGATGCTCGATTTTCAGAAACAGTTAGGAGTCTAAAGCGGCTATTTCCTGGAGTCCATGGTCGCATGACAGAACTTTGTAGGCCTTCACAGAAGAAATACAACCTCGCTGTCACTGTTGCTATGGGGAAATTCATGGATGCAGTGGTGGTAGAAGATGAGAACACAGGGAAAGAATGCATTAAGGTACCTCTTTAATGACTTTTACTCAGCTGATTCTTCGACATTTTTCTTATATCCAGAGAGCTCATTATATTATCTGCAGTAGTCAATTGTAACTTTTAATCAAAGTGTACTTTTGGAAATTAAAATACCGAGAACTCTTTAATGAAATAAAATGAGTAGCTTCACGTGAACTGTAAACTGTTGAAAGGAGTTTGAACTGATTCCATTCAAATGAATGTGACGGTCACATGGAGGGAGAGTTTGTGAGTAGGGCATTTGATAGATCAATATCATATGTTTTGGGATTCTGTTGACTCATCCATTCAAATTAGGCCCATGCAAATTTTTTCAAATAACTTATTGGAGTAATATTAAGATAACCTGACTATATATGTGATCATGGCAACTGCAGTCTCAGGTGTTGGATAGGTAGTAATACAAAATACTCCCTCCAGTCACAAATATATGTCCTGTTGCCCGTTGGACATCGACACGGTCCCAAAAACACAACTTGACCGGCAATTTCTATTTAGAGTTATGATTTCATTATCCATTTATGCTGGTTACCCTGTGATGTTCTTGTGTAAGGTAGTTATTTGTTTTCTACTTGATCTATTGAAATAGGCAAAACCATAAATATCACTTTATCTCTTATGCACTACAGTACTTGAAGGAGCAACGCCTTCCTCCTCAGACATTTATTCCCTTACAATCAGTCCGCGTGAAGCCTATAATTGAGAAGCTGCGAACACTTGGGGGATCTGCACAATTGGTCTTTGATGTTATTCAATATCCTTTCTTTCCATAAGGAGGCAAGCCTAGCCCCCATGCACGGTCTTTTAACTTTGCAGACACACACACATCCACGTACGCACACGTCTTCTTTTTAATTCTGTGTCTTACATTAGCAATCAATGTTTTATTAATACTCTTTCTGGACTGTGGCACTGTGTTTTTCTTTTGTGTTTTTTGTACTCTGCCTCATTTAATAGATGCACTAGGTGTTATGGACACATGGGATAAGTACCAATGGCAATAAGCAATCTGCCCATAGTCATAGCCTTTCTGAGTGTCTAGTTGATTAATATTTCAGTTTGTTTATGATTATACTTCAGTACATATTTTGTCCTACTTTGTCAGAGAAAAAAAAAGAACCGTCTGCTTGTGTCATGATACTATATATCGGAGCCAAGCATTTGCCACTGTCTGCCCTTTTCTTAATGGTGCTTTGTTCCCTATTTTCCGCCACGCTCTGCTTACTTCTGCTACTAGCATTTTTTTTTTGAAAAAGCCCAAAATTGGGTATGTGTATGCATATAAGCTAAAGCTACCTGCAACATTGCTGCCTGCCGTTCTCACCTCTGTCTCCGCTACCCCAACTACTGCATGCTGCCACTGCCCTGTCCTGATAAAAATGTTGCTGATATTTTGTTCACCTCGCTTGATTTCTTCCATCAAATGTGCCATCTGTTTTTTCACCACATGTATATCCACTTTATATATGAACTCCCTTCATCCTTTGATGTTTGGCCTTTTTGAGAAGAACTGTAAAGGCTTGCCTGTTCACTTGTAGTTTTTGTAGGCTTGCTGTCCTGGAGTTTTGTTAGAAACAGTTCTTGTGTCAAGTGTTGCTTCTTTATCAGTTATCCATGAACTATACTTACAACAGATCATTACTGTCAGCTGTGGAATAGTATTCTATTCTATTTGCTTTGCTTAACATTATACATTTGACCGTGCTTTGGAGAAAGCGGTTCTGTATGCTGTTGGAAATACGCTTGTCTGTGATGAACTTGATGAAGCGAAAACCTTAAGTTGGAGTGGTGAAAGGTACAAGGGTAAGTGTTCGGTTCTGCATATCTAAAACAGCATTTTCTTGTTTGGTTATTTTTATGCTAACTGTTCCATCATGTGTCTATTATAGTTGTTACCATCGATGGGATTCTTCTCACTAAATTGGTCTTTGATGCTAACTGTTCTGTCATGTGTCTATATTTTAGTTGTTACCGTCGATGGGATTCTTCTGACTAAATCGGGCACGATGACTGGTGGAATAAGTGGTGGAATGGCAGCTAGATCTAATAAATGGGATGACAGCATAATAGAATGTACGCATCACTTTTACCTTTTAACCAATAAACAGACATGTTTGTTCTGTAATTTGTCTTATTTGCTCTTCATACAATTTGTGCTGCAGCTTGGAAGAAAAAGAAAAATCAGTATGAATCTGAAATGTCAGAACTTGGGTCCCCCAGGGAGTTACAGAGAAAGGAGCTTGCTGTGTCTGAGAAAATAACTGGACTTGAGAAAAAGTTACATTACTTGAATGTTGAAGAGGTATGTACATAAATTTGATTTCTAGTCAAATACTGGCTGATGACTTTTCTCATAAATGTATGGCAGGTGATCTTTGCTAAGGCACATAGATTTGCCTTGGTCAAACGATGATGAGAAAATTCCATACATAGCCCTGAAAAGTTTCGCAATCTCGTCTATACTTCTGAATTTTGCCTCATCCCCTACACGCCCTTGAGTTTTCATTTTTATCTCCTCTATCCCCATTCCGGTAGTTGACCGTGAGTTGACCGTTAGATTATTCTAAAATGACCATATTGCCCATTTTCCATTCTTACATGCTACCTACTTAATAATTCACAAAGTGAAAAATTTTAATTCACAATAAAATCAAATGGGACATAATTATTTGTTATAAAATTCGAAAAACAATTTAAATTGTTGAACAAATTTATTTTTTGACAAAACCCATAAGAGTTTTAGCTAGAAATTGAGAACCAAAATTATTTGTTTATTGGGTTTAAATTTTGATGAAAATGGTGTACAAATTTGATAAAAGTTACTACCTCTGTTTCATATTATAAGTCGTTTTGACTTTTTTTTCTAGTCAAATTTTTTTTAGGCCAAATTTATACAAAAACTTAGCAACATCTACAACACTAAATTAGTTTCATTAGATATAACACTGAATATATTTTGATAATATGTTTGTTTTGTGTTAAAATATTGCTATATTTTTCTATAAATTTGGTCAAACTTAGAAAAGTTTGACTAAGAAAAAAAGTCAAAACGACTTATAATATGAAATGTAGGGAGTAATTTGAAATTTATTTAAAAATTTATTGTCAAATAATTATATTCCCTTTTTTTTTATAAATAGATCTTTTTTCATATAAGAATTGTGTTTTTATCACTAAACTAGTACATAAGTATAAGGGAGGGGCAATATAGTCACTTTCAAAAACATTTAACGGTCAACTAACGGAATGGACATAGAACTTGATCAAAATGAAAACTCAGGGGCATGTAAGGGATGAGGCAAAATTCAGGGGCACACAAGGGATTGAGCAAATTCTCAGGGGCACACAGGGAATTTTCTCGATGATGATTGATGATTTCTTTGCTAATAAATGGATGGCTGCAGATCTTTGTTCTGCTTGTTCCAATATTCTTCAACATGGTTTTAGGTCAAGATGGCTAGAAAATATGACATGGAGGAATTGATGATAACGCGATAGCATCTTCTTGTGGAATGTTGCTTTCATTTCTTTTTGCTTGAAAGATGGATCTTATGCAAAATTCACTTTTGTTTCTAGCTCCAAGCTGATTATGTTTTATCAGCCACTCCTAGATCACCTCATTTCTGATTGTTTGTAATATTGAATATTTTGTGCAGAATAATCTCAGGGAGAAGCTACACAGATTGGAATCTGAGAAGAGTAATATTGAGGAAGAGATCAATCGTCTTGAGCCAGTAAAGGAGGAGGTGATATATTTTACATGTTTTCATGTGTCGTTTTGCTATGTTCCACTTCAATTTTACATCAATAGCTATTTTTGTTTCTTTAGTTGGAGACCCGTATTGGTAAAAAGGAACGGGAAGTGAGAGTTCTTGAGAAAAGAATAAATGAGATTGTGGACCGTATTTACAAAGATTTTAGCAAGTCAGTTGGGGTGAAGAACATCCGTGAATATGAAGAGAGGCAACTGAAAGATGCTCAAGCACTGCAGGAGAGGAAGCTAAGCCTGAGTAATCAAATGTCAAAATTGAAATACCAGTAAGTAACAGTTACTCCCTCTGACCATTTAAATATAATGCATCGGTCTCATTTTTTGATCTGTATGTAGTAGTTTCGTGTTGTCTGAAACATCATATTCATATGACTCGCATGCATGAATTGAACAAACCTAAATTTTACTCACATGGATGCCTTGTAGAAAATTTGGAGCATAATAATAATAATAATAATAATAATAATAATAATAATAATAATAATTTATGCTGCAGGCTAGAATATGAACAAAAACGAGATATGCAGGCACCAATTATTAAATTAAAGGAGACACGTGAGTCTCTAGAGAAGGAACTTAAGAGTTTACAGGAGAGAGAGTCTGAAGCTAGGGTGGAAGCAGAACAAATTTCAAATCAGATGGAAGAGCTGAAAGCTGAGGCTGAAGGTATGCATTTGAAGCTTGCTTTTGATCATTTTTGGTTGACAATTCAAGATTATTTAAAGGAACCAACTGGGTGACTCTTGCCTGTTCATCCTTGTCACGTTGAACATGATTATTTTGTTCCCTTGCTTTTTTTTTTTAATTTAGCCCCAAGAAGGGAATTTTACATTTACCTTCTATTATTCACACCTTAACGTGAGGAAATTTTCTCTTGCAACTCTATTGCCTAATTTTCCATCCAAAAGGCACTTCTCTTTTGCCATTCTTCCGTGTGAACCTTACTAATGTAACCTAGGAGATATGTCATTTGTTTTTAGCTTTTCAAAAAAAAATGCACTTAATAGTAAATACTAGACAAGATATCAACAACTCAATGGAATTATCTTACCTAAGTTTTGTTAGATATGTTTGGTTTGTAAGTGATGTTCTTGTCCGACTCTACCTGCTTTTATCGTCATAACAAACACCAACTTCTCCAAATTCGAAATGTTTCATTGTTTATGTATCACCATTGTAGTTGTATTGATCAATGAAACTTTCCCAATACAGAGTGGAAATCCAAGTCTGATGAATGTGAAACGGGTATTGATGAACTGAAGGAGAAGAATGGTAGTGTTGCTGCAGCATTGGCAAAGCTGGATCGTCAAGTGAAGTCAAAGGTAGGTCTTTCTGATACTGCTAGTCCTTTCATAAACTAGTCTTCATTACTTTTTTAACAATGATATGTATGAAGCTTGTTAAAAGATTACTTGTTTCATTTTGTTTGCACTATTATGAAACCATGCCATGGACTTGTAGGAAGGGAAGCTTGTGCAACTTAGATCACAGGAACGGGAGATTCACGAGAAGTGTGAACTGGAGCAACTGAAGCTTCCTACAGTTAATGATCCAATGGATACTGGATCATCTTCACAAATACCGATCCTTGACTACAGTCAGCTTAGTGAAACCTACCTACAAGATATGCGGCTTTCTGAACGTGACAAACTTGAGGCAGAGTTCAAAAAAAAAATAGGGGATCTAGTTGCTCAGATTGAGCACACTGCTCCAAACCTGAAAGCGCTCGACCAATATGAAACATTGCAAAGGAAGGAAAAGGACGTTATGGAAAAGTTTGAAGCAGCAAGGAAAGAAGAGCTGGAGATAGCTGACAAGTATAATTCTGTCAAGCAACGAAGGTATTGCCCAAACATTATCTGCTGTACATATAGCAGATAGCATGTTCACTCAATCCATACTATAATTGCAAACATGCATGCAAGTCAATACCTGTTGAAGTTAGGCCCTCTTTTTTTTCCTGGGATACTTGTAGTTTTGTTGGAATCATCGGAATTAATCTCTGCTTATTCATATATTACAAATGTTTTCTTTCTGTAAGAAATGGTTTTGATTATAGGTTAGCTAGAAGAATGTACTATATACATTATATTGTTTGGTCGGTGACTTAGATATCATTACCATAATACACATGCTGAAATTACAATCCAATACTCCAGTAGACACAGAAATAGATGCAATCTGATTACAGTGCTGTTGTTTTTGAACGAAAGTATCCCTTTATAATTCCAATTACATTCTGAACCAAACGCCATGGTTTTTGGAAGTGTTTGGCCATTAATTTGCCTTCTTTGGAGGCATGTTCAGTTTACACCATACTTGTACTCAAACTCTCTTGTTGCTCATGATATCAGATGCTGCTGCTTGGTTCTTAGTTGATTATATGCTTATGATATTGGTATTTAGGTATGAGCTGTTCATGGAAGCCTTTGATCACATATCTAAAGGCATAGACCAAATCTATAAGGAGTTAACAAAAAGTCAAACACATCTACTTGGAGGAACAGCATATTTAAATCTAGAAAATGAAGATGAGCCATTTTTACATGGAATCAAGTACACAGCTATGCCTCCGACAAAGCGCTTTAGAGATATGGAACAGTTATCTGGTGGTGAGAAGACTGTCGCTGCGCTGGCATTGCTTTTTGCCATTCACAGGTAAATATTTCTTGTAAATCTTGTACAGTTTCCTTCAACCTGTTTCTCATAATTGAAAAGGCTGTCAGGTTGTTGCACTAGAAATCATTTAGCTCTGGAGTGTCACAAAGAACTATTTGCAGGCACTACACATTGCACTTGAATGATCATGTAGGTGCCAATTTTGGTTATAATATTGAGATTGATGTAGTGTTTCTTGTTCCACAAGTTTTTATGAACTTGTTGGATCTGTTATGACCAACCAATGGGTGTCATGCATATTTATCAGCATAGCATAGGGGGACCGTCCAATACAGTCTGAGAATGCTGAGATCATTCTTTTTGTGTGATGTGTCATATTAGTATTTTTTTCCCAAGTGTGCTAAGTTGTGTGGGACATTCCTCAGTTTCAGGCCTTCCCCATTCTTCATATTGGATGAAGTCGATGCTGCTCTGGATAATTTAAATGTTGCCAAGGTTGCTGGGTTTATCAGATCAAAGTCATGCCAGCGCGTTGATGAAGAACAAGATGGTGGAGGATGTGGATTTCAGAGCATCGTTATATCGCTGAAGGACAGTTTCTATGACAAAGCTGAAGCGCTGGTTGGTGTTTATAGGGACTCGGAACGATGGTAAAGTGCACTTCTGTTACCTTTGCAAAAACATTTTAGTAGTACTATTACACAGACCCTAACTCCTCTCATCAAATAATATATGAACATGCAGTTGCTCGAGAACCCTTACCTTCGACCTGACGAAGTATAGAGAAGCATGAATCCATTTTGTTTGGTATCTTCATGTGTGGTTAGCCGGTCTAATATCTTTAACTTGTGTATAAATGTGATCAGTCGCTCGCTTATATAGTTGACGTAGAAACTCGGCTAGCTGAATGCTATTTGTGTATTAGTTACACTTTGTAGAAATTTGTATAATTAAGGAGCTACAGCAAATGAGCATTGTGTCTGCGCACAGCCGCATTGTGTTACGTGCACCAGTAATGCTGTTTTCGCACAAGAAGAAAACAAATCAGCGAATAGATGAAAATTGGAAGGAGAGAGAAGATAACCACTATTGGGCTCGCTGGTTATCGCCATCTTCTCCCGTCGTCTGTACTGTATGTTTATGTGTGCATCCATCCAAACAAGCGTGTCGAGATGTTTGCACTGTCAGCGGAAATAGGAAGAAAGAAAAGGCACAAGTCGAGATGTCACTGACGTGTTGGGGGTTTGCAAAATACCAGCAGAATTATTTGACAGCTCAACAATTAATTATTATTTTAATGATTCATGATGATTTTATCAATTTTAAGATACGATGGTTTCAATCTTTCGGAGATATGCTGCTCATAGAGAGAGTGACTTAACTTTATTAATATCAATATATATTAATCCAGTTTTTCGGATATCTTGATATCTTGAAGAAGGATATATGTGTGTTGGGAACGTATGTGATTATACCCATTATCTATACAAAATGAAGACGCATGTATTTCAAAACGAGGGTGCTGGTATTTTCTTGTAAAAAAACTCTAGTAGAAGGAAAGAAAAACAAGCATTGGAGTCGTCTCCTCCTAACCTCATAGTATCATCTCATCATGTGCGAATGCGAGCCCCACTCTGACAGCAGTTGCTGTGTTGGCTAGCGACCGAAAATCCCTTGTTTCTTCTTCTTCTTCTTTTCTTACCCAAGCCAAGAAGAGGCAAGAGACATTAACCCACTCCTCCTGATTCCTCCTCTCAACTAACATCAGGTCGGAGGCGGAGGCAAACACAAGAAGAAGAGAAGAAGAAGATGCCGCGGCGGCCTAGCGGCGGCGGCGGCGGCGCTGGTCCCGCGGCGGCCACGGCCTCTGGGGTGCGCAAGGTGCCCCTGCGGAAGCTTCTGCGTGCGGCGTCGGTGGCGTGCGGCGTGCAGTTCGGGTGGGCGCTGCAGCTCTCCCTGCTGACGCCCTACGTCCAGGAGCTCGGCATCCCGCACGCCTTCGCCAGCCTCGTCTGGCTCTGCGGCCCCCTCTCCGGCCTCCTCGTCCAGCCCCTCGTCGGCCACCTCTCCGACCGCATCGCCCCCGCCGCCTCCCCCCTCGGCCGCCGGCGCCCCTTCATCGCCGCCGGCGCCGCTTCCATCGCCGCCGCCGTCCTCACCGTCGGATTCTCCGCCGACCTCGGTCGAATCTTCGGCGATTCCATCACCCCGGGCTCCACCCGCCTCGGCGCCATCATCGTCTACCTCATCGGCTTCTGGCTCCTCGACGTCGGCAACAACGCTACACAGGGACCCTGCAGGGCCTTCCTCGCCGACCTCACCGGTATCTATCTACCCTACCAACCATCGATTGCTTGATTGATTGCTTGCTTGCTTGCTTCCCAATTTCGCATCAACAGCCAAGAGGAATTGGAATTGGACCTCGCTTCCGCCGCAAGCCACACCTGCTTATCTTTTCGATTCCGCCCAATTGCTAAACGTTAGAGGGCCAAACTGCAAAACAATTTCGTCTTTTTTCTTTTTTTCTTCTGTAGCTGTGTGTGTGGCTGTGTGTGGACACAACACAACACAACAGCAGCCTCTGCCTCTGCGTATCGCTTTCCCCTTTAGCCTGCTTGCCTGCCTGAGATTCTTGCTCCGATGCGATGCTGGTCGGCGTAACTCATTTTGCTTGCCTCCCTAAAAATTATATTATATTCCCTGTTTTTTTTGTTTACTACGGCCATGTTTTTCTTTTCCCCTGCCAGCTGGCCTATTATTAGTCGAGCTGGACAACACGAACCACAAAACGACATGACAACCCATAATGGGGTTCGCTACTTCATTACACAATGCATATATTTGAATAATTAGGGTTGGTACAAATGTCGCCACCAATTGTTGTTTTCCTTAATCCTGTTTTTTTTTTCTTGTTTACACGGAGTATGCGATGGTTGTGGGAGGGGGAGGTCAAGGGATCGCTTTCTGACTGAGATAGGAATATAGAAAGGAAGATATTTGAGTGTTACAGTACCACTGTAAGTTTGGAATCATAGGAGGAGAAAGAGCATCTTTTGTTTGTCTGAGGGGCCCTGGTTAAATCATTGCAAGGCTGGCAATGGTTTGTAGCTGTGGTCTTTGTTATGCCTTTGCATTCTATGGGAAACACCTGATGCAAACATTACACTCAGAAGGCACGATTGTGCTTTTTGTCATGGAAATGATGGAGTTCCATGGTAAATTGGTGATAAAATTGATATGATTGTCATATTATATTACTCCATGATCTTCTGTTTAGGCAGTCAAATTCAGCTGACACAATCTCCATTATCCAATGCATGTGGATATGAGCATACAAGAGCTTTTCAGATGTTCTTAACTTGTAATTGCACATACCTGTCCTCAAATTTTCCCGGTTATGTGCTACACGGATAACCCATCTGTGCAAAGTAATGTGTTCGAAAGGCATCGTAATTGCATTAGCATTTTTCCACACCTCGTAAATGCTCATTCTTATCCTCTCTATTTCAGAGAATGACCCGAGGAGGACTCGTATAGCTAATGCTTACTTCTCACTGTTCATGGCCCTGGGAAACATACTTGGATATGCCACTGGAGCATACAGTGGCTGGTACAAGATATTCCCGTTCACCGTTACTCCATCATGTAGCATCAGCTGTGCCAACCTTAAGTCTGCCTTTCTACTCGATATTATCATTTTGGTGGTCACCACATGCATCACTGTAGCATCAGTGCAAGAGCCTCAATCCTTTGGAAGTGATGAAGCAGATCACCCTAGCACCGAACAGGAAGCTTTCCTCTGGGAACTTTTTGGATCATTCCGGTACTTTACATTACCGGTTTGGATGGTTTTGATTGTTACTGCCCTCACATGGATTGGATGGTTTCCATTTATCCTCTTTGATACTGATTGGATGGGTCGAGAGATCTACCGTGGAAGTCCAGATGATCCAAGTATAACTCAGAGCTATCATGATGGTGTGAGAATGGGTTCTTTTGGTCTGATGCTGAACTCGGTCCTTCTTGGATTCACTTCTATTGTACTAGAAAAGTTATGTCGGAAGTGGGGAGCTGGACTGGTATGGGGTGTCTCCAATATCCTAATGGCGTTGTGCTTTGTGGCAATGCTTGTAATAACATATGTGGCAAAGAATATGGATTATCCACCTAGTGGAGTACCACCAACCGGCATTGTCATTGCTTCCCTGGTAGTTTTTACAATTTTAGGAGCGCCCCTGGCGGTGAGTAATAAATTTTTTCCTCCAGATTTTCTTCAAGTTCTCACTGATGTATGGTATCCTTATTAATTCTTGTTATTGCAGATCACGTACAGTATACCATATGCAATGGCTGCTAGTCGGGTTGAAAATCTGGGGCTTGGCCAAGGTACTGTTCCTTTTGAGTCAATGTTATCATTTTGGGTTCCTGTACTTAGAAAGTCTTTGTTTCACATGCAGGTCTAGCAATGGGCATTCTTAATTTGGCTATTGTCATACCACAGGTATGTATTTCTTGCCTTTTTTTCTCTTTGTTTTAGAGTTTGATTCATTCAAACACATGTAACCCAGTACAATTATGAATATTGACATGATTACTGTATCCTAAAATAACCTGTTGATGATGGAAACTTACTGAACTCAACCACACAGTTTAGGAAATGGTTTAATGGTTAATTGTAAGCTATGACCTGCCGTCGACCATGTCAAAACAACCATATACTGCATAATTTACTAAGTAGGATACCTAGTCATACTGGTACAAGTAAATTTGTTATGAAAAACAGTACTTTCACAGTATTGTGCTGACCTCCGAAATCATTTACTTTCGCGCTAACTTTTATAAGGCACAATGAATATAATTTAGTAGTCATGGTGTTATCTTATTGACTTCGAGAAATCAAAAGCCAATTTACTTGAGTGAAAGTGTGAAACTCAGCAATAATTGTGTGTTATGTAAGCTAGATACATTTTGTGAGCTGCAGCATGAGAAATCATTCTCTTACAAATTCAGTATATTGTGAGTGCCATCATGGTAGTTGAAATTTAAAAGGTTGAAACCCTGATGGAAGATTACAAGTTCAGGATTGGCACAATTTGCCCTGATTTTCGAGCTACAAAATATATAAGGAGGGATTTAGTAGTTGGATGTCAACCATTCGCTTGTCGCTACTACAAAGCTTCCATGCTATTCCAGAAAATTACTTTCATACATGCATGTACTGACACTGGTACATTCAGGTTATTGTGTCACTGGGTAGCGGGCCCTGGGACCAACTGTTTGGTGGTGGTAATGCACCAGCCTTTGCAGTGGCAGCTGCTGCATCTTTTATCGGTGGGCTGGTGGCTATTCTGGGCCTTCCACGAGCCCGCATTGCATCAAGGAGGAGAGGTCACCGATAAGAATATTGCTACATATAAATTGTCAGCCATTCTTTGCAATTCGACTCATAAGAGGCACTCGGAGCGCTATGCAGTGCATGAGGGAATTGTATATTATCTCCGGATCAAGAGGGGGATGATGCTTGCTTTCTCCATGAGCTATTTTTGCCTTTTCATGCCGGATCATCTTATGCTGTCGTACATTGGATGATCTTATGCTGTTGTACATTGGATGTTGGTCATTTGTAGAGATACTAGTGAATAAAAGTTGCAGGAGTTCGTTCACTCGAGAAAATTCTGGTCAGTATGTCGTCGATCTGCGGCAGGACAGCAGTTAGGAGCCGTATATCCATGGCTTTTCATCAAATGTTATATCACCATTTGTTCTTTGATACGTTCAGACGGCTTCAGTGCTGTGTGAATATATGTATGAAATAGAACTTGTATACTTGGAGAATTTAGTCGGATGCAATATTTGTTTGGTTATAAGGTATTTTGATCCTCGATCATGTCACATTGAACTTACGTCCACGATGTGAATTTTAATTAGCTTCAGAAACAGAATGTGCCTGGCTATATGTATTTGTGCAAAAATATATACTAGTAATCATCGTCAGTTGAAAGTCCATTGACATAGACCACGGCCTCCTTTGGATTGCACCTTCCTAAAGAATTGAGTTACAATTCATCTCTTCGGATTGGAGGAAGGCATGGGAAATTTGGAGGAAATTCTCCTTTGCCCTTGATTTCACATCTATTATAACCTCTTTTTTTCTTTTCCTTTGGAAAGTCCAAGGCAAATCAATACATTTGGCTCTAAATAATAGTTTAAACACGCATCAAGAAAAAGATATACTATATGGTTTGCTTTGTTTAAGAAGAATCATGCGTTTACTCTATCCATGTGTGAGTGTGTCCAAACTACACGTGTTTTATTTTTCCTGTTTAACAATCATATGTTTTGAATATGCATTCATATTATATTCCTACGGTTTTTTTTTCTATTCATGTGTATCCAAACAGCTGTAGTCCTCCACCTATTTGTTATGTGTATATGAAATCGAGGCGTGAATGAAAAATTATTAAGTGAGATCAAGGTGGAGCAGAACGCGGGACGCTGGGCGTTGGGTCGGGCAGCTGAGCCTTCAGATTCGAGAGCGCCTCCATCAGCATGGATTTGAAGGCCTCCAACGTGCCCTTGGTGGCGAGGACAGCGGTGAGGAGGCCCTCGGCATCCATGTCGCCGTTGCTCATATCTTGCATGGCGTCCTCCTAGGCGACCACGACACCAACGAGGGTGAAGTTGGCGGTGAGGAGCTGCTTGACGATGGGTGTGATTACGACGTTGGCATGCATGTAGCCCCTTGCTCTCTAGGAAGGTAGGACTGGTCGTACACACAGTGCAGCTCGTATTAGAGAAGGGCCCTTAGTCTGCAGTATCGCACTTCCCATTTGAAATGCTATGCTAGTAAATGAAAAGAGTATTGGCATTACATGAACTTGTTAGGTGGAAAAAATATAGAAAAATTTTGGTACCATGCCCAGCCCGGAGCCTCACGCTTCCGTCGGATCTAGGCCAGCGTCAGAGTTAAAGCTCAAATTGGGTAAATGTGTTGGGCTTAGAGGATCTCCCTCGAATGGTCAGTGTCAACTGTTGTCGAAAGACGAATACTTATTCTAGTGAAATGGATGAAAATGATAAAGTGTATATTTTTTTTTCAGAATCCCTGGCAGCATACCCCTTGAGCTATTTATAGGTTTACAGCCTTACCAACTAATCCTAGGGTTTTAGTTACGCATGCTTTTAAATTTTTGTCCCATTGACATGATGTTTACAGCGATATTCTGGTCTTTACCCCACTACTCAACCTATTAGGCCCTGATGGGACTAGACGTGGGCCATCTGTGGGGCTGGCCCTTCTTGAAGGTCTTTTGGGGTAACCTTCGCCTTCTATCTAACCCTTTATTCCGTGGGCGACCTCTAGCAAGCCTCCCACAAACCTATATTCAACATCTTCACCCGCTCCGTCCTATTTCCCTTGGCATCGTCTTGCTTCGTTGTGCTTCATCGTGCTTCGCCTATCTTTGTCATGTATCGCCTTTACTTGCTTCGGCAGACCTGCCGAAGGGTCTTATGATCTGCCTAAAAAATACCCTTTTCCCACATTATTTTTTCACTCGAACATAATATCCATATTTCACCTATCATATTAAAATCTTCTAGTATGTTTTAATAATATGCTCCCTTCGGTTAATTTTTTTATACTATGGATAAGATGGTCAAACTCTTACAATTTCTTTTTTAGAAACACAATACAAACGCAAGCGTCCACAACGTGCGCACACTCACCCTTATGAACACGCATGCATATCCTATCCCTATGAGTATCCTTGAAAGACTGGTACGTTACCTACCAGGCTATCACTGAAAGAATAATTAGCCATAAATGTGAGCATCCGTATCAAATTTAGGATTTCAACCCGATGGGTTGGTTCCATCACAAGAAACCTAACCAGTTAAGTTACGCCGACTTCGCAAACTCTTACAATTCTAATGATCAATAATTTCTTAAATGCTTAATTTAAGAAACAAAAGAATTTGTTTTAGCTTATTAGCTTTTATAAATTTCTTCTAACAAAAAATTGGTTGTCGGAATTTTATAAATTTGATAAAATATTGTTCTAAACTATAACTCTTTTTGATCGGAAGATGGATCTTACTACTAACCTTCTATACATGGGTCTGTGGTATACGGAAATACCATATACCTAATAGTATACGAGTAGGTATCCTTTGATTAAGGAAATACGACGGATAAAGAATGAAATTACCTTCTTGGAATAGAAGGTGCTCCGAATAAGGAAGGAGAAGCGAAGTCCTACTCGGACACTACAAGGACTACTCGGATCATATCCATACTTGTCTCCCTAATTCTACTTAGACAAGGGGACATCCGAGGCTATAAATACAAGACCCCCTAGGAAGACAGGCTGATGACTCCCAAGAGCTCTTATCGACGAAGAGGAGATAGACCAAGTCAGAATACAAGCCTAGACAAACCCAATCTAAAACTACAAAATTCAACATGAAAGATCTAGAGCTACCTTCAATCTTGTCGAGTTCATATTTGAGGAAGAAGACTAGACTAGCCGTTGTGATAGCTCCATGCCACCAAGCTGACGTCGACTAGATTAGGTCATCCCAAATATTATACTTGTGTGATACTGATATATAAAGGCAACACCGGCTTCGGCCAACAGGACCATGGTTATTACCTGTCTGTTAAAGGGCCCAAACCTGTATAAAAATCCTTGTCTTTCTTTTTTTACCTCAATCTCACGTATACCCTGGTTCCAATGATCCCCATACTCTATAAATACTGTGGTCGGTGTATAGCTCATCGATAGTAGCATATCAGGTAGGGGGCTTGGTGCTTCAAGGTTCAATAAGATGGGTTCAAGAAACGGATCTTCCGACGAAAAACTCTCTGACGACTTCGGCTTTGGGAGATATGACCCAACTAGAGTGTGTTCTCCTATGGATTGGGACCCTCGTCATCTTAATCTTCATCAAGATATGTTAACGCCAAAATTTGGTACGATTCTTTAGTAGATTCGGTTAAGGAAAGAATACGATCAACCGATGGAAAGTTTATCCAGAAGAGACCGAGTTCAAGAAGGAATCGTGAAGATCACGACATGGCAGTTTAATTTATCTATTTTACAAGTTTTGTATTTAGAAAAGTTTGTGTCATGTTCGATAAGGACTTTATGTTTTTCCTTTTATCTTTAGGAAAGTTTGTATCGTATCTATCTGTGACATGGGCCCGGGGGTACCAAGACTAGAGGGCTGGGCGGCCCCCTGCACCCACGTGGCGCTTTCCTTGCAGGGGTCGGGCCCGAGGATGACGTGGCGGCTGCCCTCCCTAGTCCCCCCGAGGGTCGGGCCGTACCTAGACCTTTCCCGAGGGTCGGGTCGCCTCGACCCCCTCTGCGCTGGTGCCGCGTGTGCAAGGTTAGGTGAGCATGGCCAGAGCTCACCTAACCGCATTAATGGCGGCTCAGGCGAGCGCACCACACCGCATTTAATGCGGCGTGGCGCGTGCGTGGGCAGTCTATGACCGATCATGGTGATTGACCGGTCGTAGACTAGCTAGATCACAGATGAGACGGCGGCAGAGCGCCTACGCGCTGCCCGCACGTCAGGTGGCGCACGACATGCCTTTTCTCGTCCCATCAGAATGATGAGAGCCTTTTGCCTCTCGTCCCTCAGCCAGAGTTGGTATGCCAGTCCCGGTCAGATTGTTTCTGTTTCCCGATTCGAACAGAACACGGAAGTCTTCATCCATTTAATGGAGTTTGACACGGGAGTCCTCCGTGTCAGCCGCTTGGCCGGACGAAGGCCTTGCTGCAGTGTTTGTGCGTGTGGCTTCCGAGTCAAGCAACGAGACAACCATTAAATGTAAAAGAATGTTTTCCTTCCGTCTTAGGCAGCCTTTCGGCCCATGTGGTAGTCCCTTGACATATAAAAGGAGGCCCAGGCCTAAGTAGAGGGGGGACGAAAAGAACAGATAGACAGGAGAGAAAGGGAGAGCAAACACTTGTATTCCCTGATTTCCAGTCACATATCCACAAAACACAGGAGTAGGGTATTACGCTTCCCAGCGGCCCGAACCTGTATAAATGCTTGTGTCTCTGTCTTTCTCTCCCCGGCAATCAGGAGAAAACGGACTTCGCCCTGCACCCTTAGCCGGACTCACAAAGGGGGGTCCCTCTCTGTCCCCCGCTGAGGAGCTAACCCTCCGTCAGCTGGCGCGCCAGGTAGGGGGCGCTTGTGCGTTTTCCTGACTTCACACTCTCTTTCGTGTGCGCCAAGCTTCGCCAAGTAAGCCCTATGGCTGAAGAGGAGGTGGCGAACACCCCCACTCCGAGTGGCAGCGACGATGATAGGGAGCCGAATCCTCGTTGCCAAGCGCGCGCTCCATCGCCTCCCTCCCTTCGAAGCCCTAGGCGGGAGAAGGCGCCTGAAGAACCGGAGGGATCCGCGGCTTCGCCGCCGGCTGGCGGCGGAGGGGGGCGACGCGACGGAGTACGTTGCCGCCTCACCTACGATGACGGCGACATGTCTCAGGGCGTGCTCCAGGCTGCGGGCGTGCTCCTGCACTACCCGCCCGTCGTCTTCGATCCGGAGACCCCAGTCCAGCGCTGGCTAAACGACATGGCAGACTTGGTCATGACAGCGCAGCAGCGCCTAGGCACTGGCGGGCGGCTGTCTGCGGCCGGGATGTCTGATGCTGCAACTACCGGCTCTTTGTCGTCAAGACGAAGAGCTCGGCGTGCGGTGGCCAACACCCGCCGCTCATCCTCAACCCCCTCGTCGACGCCCTCGGCCAGCCATGGGCGTCATGAGGGCATGCATGGGGGACCGAATGCCCGACTCGACATCGAGCGCCGGCGTGACGAGCGTCGTGCCGCCCATGCAATGGAGGGTGCTTCCTCCTCTGGAGCACCACCCCAATCTAGCCATGGGGGCAGGCCCCCTTGTCCCCAGTCGGTGGTGTCGGCTGTCGAGCCTTCATGACGAGTGTTCGGAATGTCCGATGGTCCTTGAGGTTTTGGCCTAGCATCACCGAGAAATATGACGGTAGTGTCAACCCCACTGAGTTCCTCCAGATCTATACGACTGGGATAGAGGCCACGGGGGGTGATGACAAGGTCATGGGGAATTTCTTTCCCATGGCCCTGAAAGGCCAGGCGCGGGGTTGGCTGATGAACCTACCACCCGCGTCGGTCCACTCCTGGGAGGATTTGTGCCAGCAGTTCACCACGAACTTCCAGGGCACATATCCGCGCCCAGGAGAAGAAGCGGAGTTGCACGCGGTGCAGCAGAGGGACGATGAGTCTCTCCGTTCGTACATCCAGCGGTTTTGCCAATTCCGCAACACCATCCCCTGTATCCCTGCGCACGCGGTCATCTACGCATTTAGGGGGGGCGTGCGGCACAACCGCATGCTCGAAAAGATAGCCTCCAAGGAGCCCCAGACCACCGCACAGCTCTTTGAGCTCGCAGACCGCGTGGCTCGGAAGGAGGAGGCCTGGACCTGGAACTCCTCCGGCTCTGGAGCGGCGGCTGCGGCTGCCTTGAGTCCACTGCCTGCTCTGGGTGGCGAGAAAGGAGGAGGAAGAAAAGGTTGGCCCGTTCCGACAACGATGGTGTTGGCGTAGAATTTTGACCCGCCCTACAACAAAAGCGGGTTCCACGTTTCCACGGTGGCCTGGGAGATCTGCTTAGCTCTAGTGCAGGTCCAATGGCTTGCCTAGGTGCGTGTAGGGCATGCCAGTTGATTTGATCTGCAATCAACAAGATAAACAAGTAAACCATGTTAGTAAACAATGGCCGATCGGCCAATAGGCCGATGTCGCATTGTGATGGCCTAGCCGATAGGGCAAAGCTATATCGGCTTACTTGTAATTATGATAAAGTAAGACTAAAATATAGATCTAATCTCATCGGCCTTCATCAACATGTTAATGTCAATTAACGGCATCGGCCGATGAGGGATAAAAGAGATAAAGGCAAATCTGTATGAACCAATCGGCCAATATAAACATACTGATCACAGACAAACTCTTAAGAGTAATCTATGACAAACACGCTTATATTTGTCGATCCACCCATACAGATGGCAAATACATATAAAAACATTAAGACAATCACATGTATCAGATAAAACCGGCTGAAACCCCGGCGCTATCCTTAATTACGATCGAAAACAGGCTTTGGGTTAGATCTCAAAATAGGACTAAGGTCGATAGAGACTCAAAGTGTGAATTGAGACTTAACACAAAGAAAATCAAGTCGTCGATCGCTTTTGGGGATGGTAAATGCATTGAAGGATCTAGCTAAGCATAATAATTAGATCACCGTCGGCAATAAACCCTAAAACGAGTTAATTGCTGGCGAAGCATAATTAAAACACTTACCAAAATCATCCAAAACATGATAAACGACGATCACATCATCGAGGCTTAACGTGCCTAAAGCGACACGCTAGCCCCGACGATGTAGATTGTCGGGTACGAGTTCTTACCTATGCTTTGGGGAAGCAAGAACTCGCTGGAATTAACCTCTTGCGAGGGTTGGCGATGCGCCGAAAGTAGATTAAACAGAATTGTTTGTTGTAATGTGTGAGAGAGAGTTTCTATGTACAAACTACCGGGATATTTATACCCGAGATTACAACATTGTCCATATAGGACACGATCTTATCTACAACTTAACAAACAAGTCTTTGCGACAGACTCTTGCCATAGATTAGATCTAAACCTACTTGACCTACAAGATACAATTGCCTAAAATCGAGCCTTATCTCTATTTGGCAATCTCCTTGAAGCTTATCTCGAGCCCAAACCAAGCCCATGCTAACTCTATTAACTTCCTGTCTCTGTCGGCCAACAACCACATTGAACCCGTATCGGCTGATACACCCTTTCTGCTAGTACCGTTTCCAGTCCGATACGCTTGCCGAGTCCGATACAAGACTTGGTCCGACTCCAACTTAATCCCTCTTTTCTGCATCGGCTTTCTCTTTCCTCTCCGAGTAGATTACGAAAATCTGCTGTTAACACATGCCCCCCAATTCCGCTTCATTATATAATGTGGCGAAATTTGCTCCGAGGAACCCATCGACTTCTTCGCTAGGGTTTATCTGAAAACCGTGCAGATCCAGATTCACAAGCTTCCGCTGCCGATTTCTTCGCGCCGTTCTTCATCAACCACCTGCGCCACTCAACTCCGGCGACTCCTCGGCATCCTCACGGCATCGACCCCCTCACCGACGACCTCTTCGACCGCATCAATAGCTTCCTTGCCGTTCTACACCTTTGAGATCCCCGTGGTGAGTCAACCCTTTCCGAGTTCACATTTTCATTTTCCCGCTGAGTTTTCAAACTAGGGCTTCTGCTCTTGCCCCCCGAGTCTTATCTTCCATTACTGTTTATGTGCCATAGGTCTTCAAGAACCAGATCCTAATTCCCACCAACGACAAATCACACCGGTTCGTTTTGGGCCCCATGGGCAACTCCGACCCCACTTGGCTAATCAATGCAGAGACGAGCAGAATCCCGTTCAAGCAGGTCAAGCCCAATGTTTCTTCATGGAAGCATACCTTCAGATCTTGGCCGTCGAAGCTCACTAGCTTCAGGACTTGGTACAAGAGGATTGCCGCGGCCAAGAAGGTCCATTGGGATGAGATAGGAATCGGCCAATGCATCACTCTGTCTCTGGCCGATACTAAGAAAAATGAGCCCCTTATGTCAGCAGCCACATACTTCTGGTCTAGCACCCTAAATGCTTTTCTATTTCGGCAAGGTCCGATGACCCCAACGCTGGTAGATATCAAGATGCTGACAGGATTGGACATACACTCTGAGATCAATCCCTTCAACCTCCTTATTAACAGCACCCACAAGCTGAAGACCAAGAAAATTGGAGGTTGGTCTGGATATGTATCTGAACACATGGAAACAGGATCTGTCTCAGAGAGAGAGAGCATGTGGCTTTTCTGACCCTGTGGCTAAAAAGATTTGTCTTTTGTGGATCAACCTGCGGCCCTACCCTGAATTGCCAACACTTAGCTCAGGCCCTGGTTGAAAAGAGATAATTTCCTCTCGGCCGATACCTCCTTGGGGCTATCTATCGGCTACTGCATTCTGCCACTCAAGATTTGATGCTGAAAAGAACAGTGGCACATGGGGGTCCATGGTGGTTTGTCTAACTCTGGTTGACAATCTATACTAACACCATGGTTGATCGGCCTCTGCTATCAGACTCTGCCTTCCCATTGGACTACACCGATAATGAAGATCCCTCATCCAGGAGATGCATGTCCTTTGGAGAAGCAGCTTCAATGTACCCTGGAGCAGACCAATCGGCCGAAGAACTCTCTGCTTGGTTTGTCCGATTCTACACCGGCCCTCCATCGGCCAAGATGGACATGTTTGTGTATCCTTCGGACTTCGATTTTGAGCTCCCTGCCGATCTAACTCTGGGCGAACTAAATGATGATATGGTGGCAAGAGAACTTTTCATGATCAGCATCACTCCTTGCCTACTCCCAGTAGGTGTGTTTCAGGGCAGAAACACCAGTTTGTCCTACGAGTTCTATAACCCCATGGTAGCTGCTAGGCAATGCGGGCTCGGTCAACTTCCTATCAGCCTGCACTTCCATCGGCTCCTAGAGAGCAGGGGTACTGTCTCATCGGCCCTGGTTATGAGCAAGGTTCTGGAAACCAGGGTTCCAAATCTGGGAGACTGCGACCGATTATGGTTGAGTCCCTTCATCCACATCACCTTCCAGTCATGGTGGCAAGAATGGACTTCTCATCTCTTCCATCAATCAGCCAGGTTTTATCTGACAGACCTTATTGATAACATCAGTCCTCAGGTCCCTGACGCCCCAGTACCATCAGTCAGCAACAGTGGGCAAAAAATAACTTATGCTCTGGTATTGGCTCCGTCAGGCAAGTCTGTCATGGAATCAACTATCGGCCTCACCGCTCCGAAGGTATCATCACTGCTCCAAGGGCCGATAGTCAAGGAAACTCCTAAAAGGAAGGCGCCAGTAAAAGAAAAGATTCAGAAAATTGGCAAGAAACCCAGGACCAATGACCAAGCCGATCTTGACGAGCTAGACCCCTCCGTGGAAGAATTCCTCGATGACCAAGTTATGGAGGAGGAGGTCGATGCAGCAGCTGCCGATCTGCCTGAAGAAAAAGATCCATCGGCCAAGACCGCTAAAGAGCCATCGGCCAAGTCAACTAAGGACTCATCGGCCACAACCACAACGATTCCACCAACCGATGACCCAGCCGATGCCGCTCAACCAAGGAGAACCAGACATGCAATCCGCAAGGTTCATATGATCACTTTCCTGAATTTGTACAATCTCCTTCTGCTGGTATGTTATAACTTGATCCTTCACAGGTCCTTGCATCATCTCTATTGAAGGAAAGAACTCAATCGGTCCCGTTGCCCAGGACTAAGAAGGCCACCTTGCAAAGACGCGAACGAGACAAGGCCCGATTGAGAACACCTTCTCCTTCTCCACCACCCTCTCCGATTGCTTCGGTAAGAGTTAATCCTTTGCCTCAACCCTCTAATAATATAGATCTGATCACCATTTTCTTGCCTTTCCTCAGCCGTGAGCTCCATCACCTATACCACATCGGCCAACTCCCTCGCCCACTGGCTCAGGTCAACAAAAGGAGGCCGATGCAAGCACAGCCGATGCCCCATCACAGGTAAACCAGATCACTTCGAATCCCTTGTCGATTTCTGTTCGACTGGGTTAACCATGCCCTATCTTGATGTTTGCAGAACTTAACCGATATGTTTTCTTTTGATATCGGCCAATTTCTTGACGACGAGGACAAAGAGCCACCCAGCACAGCCAAGGCGACAGTTTCTGAAGAATTGAAGAACCGGCTGTCCGATATCGCCAATCGGCTGGAGGCATCGTTAGAGTCATTGGTGGAGAACTGCAATCCCGTCAGGAGCAGGGTTCAAGAAATCCAAGACCAACTACCTGAAGACCTGATGGAGATCTTGACGCCAGCCATATTCTTGGAACAATACCACTTCAAGCTTCACAGAGCTAAAGAGAGAATCGCGGAGAGGTAGGAACGTGAAAGCTTGGAATCGGCCTTGACCGCCAGCAAAGCTCAAGTCAATTCTGACAAAACTAGGTTGGATGAGCTGGCTGTTGAGCCGATTGTCTTATAGAATAGGCTTGAAGAACTCCACCGCCTCGAAGCAGAGCTAGTGTCGAAGCTAGAAGCAACTCGTAAGGAGATCCAAGAAGTTGAAGCTGGAATAGCTGCAGATGGATTCAAACTTATGGACTTCAAAAATTTTTCAGCCGATAAATTATATGTTACTCGGAGATAAAGTTATCCTTTTACAATAGTTAGGATAAAAATACATCAGCCTATGAAGTTTTCGATAGCTGCAATGGCCTTACGATGGATTTGATCGATATCTTCTATTGTCTGAGTGTCATCGACCGTCGACCCTGGAATCGGCTTCAAAGACTTGCTCAGGGTCGCAAGGTATTTGGCCGATGCCTTCAGCTTCGCCGTCCGATAAACTTGAAGAATCGCTGAGTATATATATGCCCCCCAAATTTTGGAAGATGAGGGCTCATGTTGTAAAATTTGAACTAAGGGCAATAATGTATATCGGTGTCACGCCCCAAAACTAGCCCCGAACGGAGGCCAGATTAAGGCGATCCAAATTAACCTGTATGCCTGTACCAGTCCAAGGAAATAGCGCTGGTACAACAGGAAGATAGAATATCACAACAACAGCGGTCTCTTTATTAAGTGTAGAATTACAAGCAAGGTTGGAACTGCGGACAGACCCCGAGTTCGCAACAACATTACAAAAAGGCGGAAGCGAAAAAAGGCGAAGACGGGCCCTAAGCCACAAGCAAAGCCTTGGGGAAAGACCGAAACCCTACTACTGCTCGTAGACCGCTTGCTCCTGGAAGAACTCTTCATCAGCAGGGTCCACCTCTTCGTCTTCGAGAACTGGGGGGGTTATTTAAATAGAGCAAGGGTGAGTATGGGAGTACTCAGCAAGTCAAGGGAATTTAAGTGTTTGATGCAAGCTTCAAGGGAGAGCCAGTTATTTTTCACAATTGGTTTTAGTTTAAGACTTTCAGAAACATCTAAATGAGTGCTTCTCAACGACACGGACGAGAAAGTGCGTCTCATCCGGCCGGAGCAGTGAAATTGTATCGATTGATTCTTGTCGGCACGAGAGGCTCCCTGCCAATCGTTTACTGACTCCGGCTGGACCAACAGCCACAACTCAAACACAACGGCACGAGAGGCTCCCTGCCAATCGTTCACAGATACAGGCTGCACCACAGCCACAAGTCAAGCACATCGGAACGAGAGGCTCCCTGCCAATCGTTCACCGACACAGGTTGCTCCACAGCCTCACTTCAAGCATGAAAGGGGGGTTTCTCACACCAACAGCAGTTCACAAAGTAGCCATTAAAACTATGCTAAGGAATCACCTCACATCCGCCCATGACCGTGGGCACGACTGTTCGAACAGTTATTAACCTCTACAGAGGGGGTACACTTTACCCACACGACGTTACTAACCCCGAGCCACCCAGCCCGTGACTCTCAACCACGTCTGGCGACCTTGAGGCTTTCATGACAAGGCATTTCGAAAGCCGACTCAGGGTCATCTTATGCCAATGGGAGGGGTCCCACGGACCAACACCAGGTTAGGTCCCAGCCCATACTGTGCCAGGAAGCCCAAGGGTCCTCCCCGACACCACCCCGGCGAATCCACTTGTCCCTTGGCATCAAGATTTCCCTGGCCTAGCTAGTTACTTAGCCAGGGGTGTCCCATATCACCTATGTGGTCGTACTTGACATATGCTCGGATGTAATTCCCAAGGGATCGGTCCTTAGAGCGAGAACGGGCAGACCGTACCTCTAGTACGTCTCCCGCACCGCGAGTTTTAGAAACTCAATTTATTTTCAAGGCACCGACCCAAGTGTCGGGTTTTCCAAGCATTTTGTAAACTCAAGTTTTACCCAGGTGATCATTTTAAATTTTGAGGGGAGTCTCGATATTTGTACGTGAGGTGCGAATACCGTGACCTCACCTAAGGGGTGACAAGGGTGTCAGGGTATTCAACATTCAAGGAGGGTGAATGCAGCAAATGGGTAGGGCCTGACGGTTATACTGCAAACCGAGGCCAAGTGTCAAGTGTAACCTAAACATGCATAGTTTGCGGAATCAAAATACTTAATTTCAAATTATAGGTTCAATTCATCAAAGGTGACTTGCCTTGCTCGAGATCTTGAGCTTCTTCTTCGAAATCCGCGCACTGCGAGTCTTCTAGCTCCGAAACTACACGCGAAACGAGACGACTCAACACAATGATAAAAGAAGCCCTATTAAAGACCACTAAGCATGCCATTGGATAGATCTCGATTTTTGAGGAATTTTGGAAGTTGAACAGAGTCAATCGGACGGACGGTTGAGAAGATATGAATTTTCGAAGATTAAAAGTTTTTCTGTCTAAAGGAAAAGGAATTATTAATTCCTTGGAAAAAGAAAAAGAAGGGAGGGATTGGAATTGGACTTTTTATTGGAGCAGATTCGGTCCAAGGCCAAATCGGGCACGGCCGGGCTACTTGGGTCGGCGCGTGGGAGAGGACGGCCCAAGGCCGAGGAGAAAGGCCGGTGGGCCGGTGGCCGAGTGGCGCGGCCCACGGGCGAGCGCGTGAGCGACCGAGTTACTTGGGCCGGTGCGTGGGATCAGGCCCAAGGCCAAGGGGGTCCAGAAGACCGACGGCCGGTCGAGGGAGGTCGACGGGCCGACGCCGATGGGCGTGGCCCACGCAAGCGGCCGGATCGGTGGACCTGCGCGGCGCTAGGACGGGGCCCGCCTGTCAGCGGCGCGGTCCGCGCGGACCGAGCGCACGAAGAGAGGGGATCGGCGACACTCGCGTGGCGCCTACGTGGTAGCCACGGAGGCCAGCGGGAGGAGGGCGACGGGGAGCGGCCGAGATCAACGGCGGCGACGGTGGAGAGGGAACGGGGCAGCGCGGCGCGAGCCCGATGGAGGGGAGATCACCGAAGCGAAGAGGGGAGAGAGAGGAAGAGAGCCATCGGCTCGGATTCGCCAAAGGGAGGTCGACGGCGGCTGGCGACGGCGCGAGGCGGCGGCGGCAACGGCGGCGCGAGGAGGGAGCGGAGGAGAGGGGCGGTGGCCTCGGGGGCGCCCGGAGGGAGTTCTATGGGGCTAACTAGTGCCCTAAAATGCGAGAGAGAGAGGGGAGACGGAGCAGAGAAGGAGGGAGAGGGGGAGGTTACCGCGGGGAGGCGGCTTGCCGGGGTGGGGACCGACGGCGCGAGGCGGCGGGGCGGCACGGCTTCGGCCGCGGGAGAGGGGGAAGAAGGTCGCCGGGGTGCTCCTCAGCGTCCTCAGCTGCAACGGCTGTCGACGAGGACGGCGGCGAAAGCGGGGGAAAGGAGCTCGGGAGGAGGCGGCAGTGGCGGCCGGCGAAGGGTAATTTAAAGGGGAAGGGAGCGAGGTCGGTTTGGGGGAGGAGGTCGGTGCGGCGAAGGTGGTTCGCGGAGGAGGGAGGACCGGCGCACGGCGCTAGCGACCAAGATGGCGCCAGGCGGAGAAAGAGGAGGGGGCTGGCGGCGGTCGGGGAAAAAGGGGAGAGGAAGAGAAAAAAGGAGGGCGACCTCCTTGCCGCTTCGGGCAGGGGCGTGCGCGGGGGAGAGAGAGAGGAGCGCGTGCTCCATTGGCGGCACGCGCGCAGGCGGCGGGGCCGGGAGGACGCGATCGCCGGCGACGGAACGGAGAGGAAAAGAGAGAGAGAGAGTGAACGTTGGGGGAGCGGGGGAGAGAGAGAGCGCCCACTCTCTTTCGCGTGGGTGCGTGTGGCGCACATGCGTGCACGTGCCCGGCGCGGCGGCCACGCGGACTGGGTTGGACGAGCGTGGCCCAGCGGGAGGAGGGAGAGAGGAGACGGGCCGAGCGAGCGGCTGGGCCGAGCGACGGCCCGAGGAGGGAGGGAAGGAGGATGGGGCAGGCCGAGAAGGAGTCGGGGAACTGGGCCGGGGTGGCCCGAGGAGAAGGGAGGATGGGAAGCAGGCCGAGAAGGAGTCGGGCCGAGAAAGCGAGAGAGGAAAAGTAGACTTTTCCCGAGAGAGAAAGAGGAGTTTTAAGGTTCGGATTCAAAATCCGATTTCGCGGTTTTTTCCGGGATTGAAACGAGAGGGGAAACACGAGACTTTGGCACACCACAAGACTCGACCAAAGCGCAAAATTTTCACAAGTAGGGTTTTTGGTAAATAGGTTTTCCTGCTAACGCCGCGACAAAACGGGCGTTACAATCGGCTATCGAGAGGCGATGCGTAATACATCGGCTATTATCATAAATCGGCTGACAAGCCGATCATGAGTCGATCCAGACGCTTGGATAGTATCTCTTTAAGTATTTTCTATTAAGAGCTCTGCCATAAACTTCTCCATCTAATCCTTTCAACAAATAGGCATTGCGAGGAACACATTGATGAATCTGAAAAGGACCTTCCCAATTAGGTGACCACTTGCCGAATTTATTATCTCTGGAACCGATCGGCAGTATTAATTTCCAAACTAGATCCCCTTCCTCAAATGACTTGGCTACCACTTTTTGTTATAATGACGAGCAACTCTATCTTTATCTCGCTTGATTTTTTCCAAGGCCCGCAATCGGACGTGTGCCAAATCATCGAGCTCATCGACCATGGGATTATGATACTCATCGGCTGTCAAGTCATCTTGCAAGGCAATCCTTCTTGAGCCGATGTTAGTTTCCCATGGCAGCACTGCTTCATGTCCATAAACCAGCTGATACGGCGGCACTTGGGTTGCACCATGACAAGCCATTCGATATGCCCAAATGGAATCGGCCAGCGTTGTATGCCATCGTCTTGGCTGTTCATCAATCTTTCTCTTGATCAACTTGATTAAGGTCTTGTTGGAAGCTTCTGCCTGCCCATTAGCTTGTGCATAATATGGAAAAGAATTTAGCAGCTTAATGCCCATGCTGTCAGCAAACTCGACAAACTCATCGGACACGAAAATTGATCCCTGATCTGTAGTCAACGTTTGTGGTAATCCAAACCGATATATAATATGCTCTTTGACAAATTGAATCGCATCCTTGGAATCAACCTTCTTAAGAGGGATGGCCTCAACCCACTTTGTGAAGTAGTCTGTAGCCACTAAGATATATTTGTGTCTTTTACTTGATGGTGGATTGATCTGTCCGATCATGTCTATACCCCATCCTCGAAACGGCCATGGCTTTATGATTAGATGCATAGCCGATGCCGGTGCTCTCTGAATTGCTCCAAACTTTTGGCAATCTTGACATCCTTTATAGTACTTGAAACAATCCTCAAGCATTGTTGGCCAAAAATATCCAACGCGCTTCAAAAGCCATCTCATTTTATGGGCCGATTGATGGGTTCCACAAATCCCTTCATGTACCTCGCTCATAACAACTTTGGCCTCTTCAAGACCCAAGCACTTAAGCAAGACACCATCAATCGTCCGATAGTATAGGTCATCATCTAACAAAACATAATGTAGGACTTTGTATTTCATCTTTCGTGACGCCGATTGGGAAGGATTTCTCAAATAGTCAATGATAGCAAACCTCCAATCATCGGCATCCACGGCAGCAATCTGAACTTCAACATCTTTTGCCATCGGCCTGTATCCTGATGCCCCCTGAGCTAGATCATTGGCTTCAAAATTTTGCTTCCTGGGTATATGTCTCATTGTCACAATCTTGAAGGCCTGAAGCAACTCCTTGCATTCATCATTGTAAACCCTGAGAATATCGTTCCTGCACTCATACTCCCCAGAAAGCTGATGAACGACTAACTGTGAATCGCCAATAATTTCCACGGAATCGGCCTCGACTTCTTGTAATAATTGCAAGCCCTTGAGAACAGCTTCGTATTCTGCTTGGTTATTTGTATAATAAGGCTTGATAGTAAACGCAAACTCGAAGCTTGTCTCCTGAAGGGATATGATGACTAGGCTGATACCACATCCATGTCTGCAAACAGATCCATCAAAATACAGTGTCCATGGCACAATGTCTGAATATGCAATTGAATCATCTCAGTTGAACAATGAAATCGGCCAGGGCTTGTCCTTTGATTGCTTTGGCTGATTCATATCCAAGATCAAACTCTGTTAAGGCAAAAATCCACTTCCCAATTCTCCCTTTTAAAACAGGGGCCGATAGCATGTATTTCATCACATCGGCCTTGCTTACCACAATGCACTCATTGGAAAGTAAATAATGCCTTAATTTAGTACATGAAAAATATAAGCATAGACATAATTTCTCCACTGGCGTGTACCTTGTTTCAGCATCCAACAACCTCCTACTGAGGTAGAAAATAACTCTTTCTTTGCCGTCAATGTCTTGAACCAAAACTGAGCCGATAGACTTCTCATCGGCCGATAAGTACAGCCTGAATGGAACCCCTTTCTACGGAGGGATTAAAACTGGAGGGGAACACAAATATTCCTTGATATCGTCCAACGCTTTCTGTTGCTTATCACCCCATACGAAGTCTCGATCGTCCTTTATCTGCAATAATGGAGTGAACGGCTCTATCCTGCCTGACAGGTTTGATATAAAACGTCGGACGAAGTTGATCTTGCCGAGCAGAGATTGTAACTTGGTCTTGTTGGTTGGAGGCTTGATATTTTTTATAGTATCAATGTTCTTCTGTGTAATCTCAATTCCTCTTTCATGGACCAAGAAACCTAAAAACTGACCGGCCGATACGCCAAAGGCACATTTGTTAGGGTTCATCTTTAAACCATATTTCGTTGCTCGTTCTAGTACCTTGCATAAATCGGCCATGTGCATATCGTACTCTTTGGACTTCACGACGACGTCATCGATGTAAACCTCAATCAGTGAGCCAATAAGATCATGAAAAATATACTTCATAGCTCTCTGATAAGTAGCTCCAACGTTTTTCAAGCCGAAGGTCATAACAACCCACTCGTATAGGCCGACTGCCCCCGGACATTTGAAGGCTGTCTTGTGGATATCTTCCTCGGCCATGAAATTCTGGTTGTAGCCTGCGTTCCCATCCATAAATCTGGTTGTAGCCTGTGTCCAGATGCAGCATCAACTAGCAAATCGGCCAACGGCATAGGGTACTCATCTTTTGGCGTTGCTTTTTTTAGGTCTCTGAAATCGATACACACCCTGAGCTTGCCGTTTTTCTTCAACACTGGAACTATATTGGAAACCCACTCTGCGTATCGGCAGGGCCTGATAAAGTTGGCGTCGTAAAGCCTTGTGATCTCTGCTTTGATAGCTTCGTGCATATCGGCCTTAAACCTCATAGGAGCTTGGTTAAATGGCCGATAGCTTGGTTTGATAGGTAACCGATGTTCTACGATCGATCGGCTTAATACTGGCATCTCATGATATTCCCATGCAAAACAGTCTATGAATTCTTTCAAAAGATTTATCAAATTATTCTTATATTCCCTTGGCAGGTTAGCACTTACATACGTCGGCCTAGGCCCATCCTCTATTCCTATATCAACCACTTCGAGTTGATCGGCCGACGTAAAGCCTTGTCCCAATTTCCCATCTAACTCATCCACCGCATCATCTGTGTAGGGACTAGCTTGTTCATCTTGGGCAGTGGATGGTACATCTTCGTTAAAGCAACTGCTTGTCTTGGTCTTCGATCGTCTCGATGTCGCAATCAGTTACTTTGAGAAAATCGGCGTCCCAAACTCGTCCGGACAGGCAATCAATTCCTTCCATCTCCCAAACTGCAAGATCGGCATTGGCCACGTGTACTGACCGATCGGCCTGGATGATCTTGACTTGGTCCCCTTGCCATTGTATGAGGCACTGATACATTGTTGAAGGGACGCAACAATTTGCGTGGATCCAATCTCGTCCCAACAACAGGCTGTAGGAACCCTTTCCATCAAAGACAAAAAAGGTGGTAGGTATCGTCTTGTTTCCCACAGTGAGCTCCACGTTTAACACCCCCATTGCCTCAGATGCATTGCCACCAAAGTCTTTTAGTACCATGTTGGTCTTGATGAGATCTTCAGGTACTTTTCCAAGCTTCCTGAAGGTTGTATATGGCATTAAGTTTATTGCTGCACCACCATCGACCAACATCTTCATTACCGCCTATTGACGAATCCCTTGATGTATAACGGCCGGAGGTGCCTGTAGCTGGTGTCGGCCGGCTTGTCGAACACGGCTTGATCTGGTGACAACTATAGCTTAGCCGAGGACTGCTCATCGTCGGCTACTGCTTCATCGGCCATCTGTACGCTGTATTATGCTGGCAATATGAAAACCATGTTAATAGAAGCCGATACTACGCCTTTACCTTTTGTAGACGTGGGAGCTTGAGTCGATTTTGAGGTGCCTCATCGGCCTTGACCACTGCAGATTTTATCCTCCACTCTTTTTTGGCCTTGGCGGGCCGATGGGCGATTGTTGCCTGCTGCTCCTGGATCTGCTCCTTTTTCCTCAACCTCTGAACCTGTCGCTTTTGTGTCTTGCTAAATACATCGCTTGGGCACCATTGAGGGTTCTAGATTTGCTCGTCGTCCTCAGTTCGACGATCATGGTGCATCGGCCCCAGCCTTTCGTGTACAGACTTCCTCTGCTTGTTCGGCCGATGCACTTGTTTGCTCGAGTTGCCCTGGTGAGAGTCTTCTATATCATTGCATGCAGGGCACTCCTGGATTGATGGCAACCTCATCCCTTCGTTCCAGCAGAACCAGAAAAATTCGCACTCCCAATGAGGGTCGTAGGAGTTATCTTGATCGGTGTAGTCTTGTGCTTGCTTTTCCCGCCTTCGCTGGTATTTTTTAATCAGGCCTTAAGAGGTCTGATGAGGTCGCTTGCCGGTCCGATGGTCATTGCCGTTGGCCCTGTCCGCCCGCACCATGTTGACTGGGAATGGGTGTCCTTCTATCTTCATCGGCCGCTTGGCTTCATCAATGTTGATCCTGCCTTGCTCAATGGCCGATTGAATCTGTTGTCGGAAGATCTTGCATTCATTGGTATGATGGGAATATGTGTTGTGCCACTTGCAATACCTTCTCTTCTTGATTTCCTCAGCCGATGGCAGTATATGACCTACTGGCAGCTGAATCTGCTTTTCTTGCAGGAGTAGATCAAATATCTTATCGGCCTTGTTGATGTCGAAGTCGTTCTTATCTTCTTTGTCGCCCTTCTTGGCCCACTGGCATGTTGTTGGCTTCTTCCTCCGGGCCCACTTGGCCAGGTCGACGTCGGCATCATCCTCATCGTCTTCATCGGAGGTGTATTGGTAGACTGTGTTGATCTTCTTGTTGTTGAAAAGCTTGCGTTCTTGATGTCCCACCGGGCGTGCCAAAAGCGTGTTGGCGTAGAATTTCGACCTGCCCTGCAACAAAAGCGGGTTCCACATTTCCACGGTGGCCTGGGAGATCTGCTTAGCTCCAGTGCAGGTCCAATGGCTTGCCTAGGTGCGTGTAGGGCGTGCCAGTTGATTTGATCTGTAATCAACAAGATAAACAAGTAAACCATGTTAGTAAACAATGGCCGATCGGCCAATAGGCCGATGTCGCATTGTAATGGTCTAGCCGATAGGGCAAAGCTATATCGGCTTACTTGTAATTATGATAAAGTAAGACTAAAATATAGATCTAATCTCATTGGCCTTCATCAACATGTTAATGTCAATTAACGGCATCGGCCGATGAGGGATAAACGAGATAAATACACTAGCTAATACTCTAGTGCAAATCTGTATGAACCAATCGGCCAATATAAACATACTGATCACAGACAAACTCTTAAGAGTAATCTATGACAAACACGCTTATATTTGTCGATCCACCCATACAGATGGCAAATACATATAAAAACATTAAGACAATCACATGTATCAGATAAAATCGGCTGAAACCCCGGCGCTATCCTTAATTACGATCGAAAATAGGCTTTGGGTTAGATCTCAAAACAGGACTAAGGTCGATAGAGACTCAAAGTGTGAATTGAGACTTAACACAAAGAAAATCAAGTCGTCGATCGCTTTTGGGGATGGTAAATGCATTGAAGGATCTAGCTAAGCATAATAATTAGATCACCGTCGGCAATAAACCCTAAAACGAGTTAATTGCTGGCGAAGCATAATTAAAACACTTACCAAAATCATCCAAAACATGATAAACGACGATCACATCATCGAGGCTTAACGTGCCTAAAGCGACACGCTAGCCCCGACGATGTAGATCGTCGGGTACGAGTTCTTACCTCTGCTCTGGGGTAGCAAGAACTCGCTGGAATTAACCTCTTGCGAGGGTTGGCGATGCGCCGAAAGTTGATTAAACAGAATTGTTTGTTGTATTGTGTGAGAGAGAGTTTCTATGTACAAACTACCAGGATATTTATACCCGAGATTACAACATTGTCCATATAGGACACGATCTTATCTACAACTTAACAAACAAGTCTTTGCGGCAGACTCTTGCCATAAATTAGATCTAAACCTACTTGACCTACAAGATACAATTGCCTAAAACCGAGCCTTATCTCTATTTGGCAATCTCCTTGAAGCTTATCTCTAGCGGAAACCAAGCCCGTGCTAACTCTATTAACTTCCTGTCTCTGTTGGCCAACAACCACATTGAATCCGTATCGGCTGATACACCCTTTCTGCTAGTACCGTTTCCAGTCCGATACGCTTGCCGAGTCCGATACAAGACTTGGTCCGACTCCAACTTAAACCCTCTTTTCTGGATCGGCTTTCTCTTTCCTCTCCGAGTAGATTATGAAAATCTGCTGTTAACAAAGGGCCACATCCTCGTCGTCGAGGGTGCCTCGTGGGCCCCATACAAGGGGTGGTCCGCAGACGACAAAAAGAAGGAAGCCGATGCTCCCAATGGAGAGCGCCCGGCAGGCAAGTGGTGCTCGGTGCACAACACCTCCCTCCACGACCTCGCCAACTGCCGTACGGTCAAGAACTTGGCCGAGCGTGTGAGAAAGTGGGAGGACGAGAAGGTGCAGGGACGCCGCGAGGGCAAGGCCCCGGTGACCTTTGCCGGCAACCGGCGAAGTTTGGCCAAGCAGAAGGCTCCTGCCGAGGATGCTGACGACGACGACGAGGACCTGGGCTTCCAGGAGCCCGAGGCCACCGTTGCCACCGTTGACGGGGAAGCGTGCACTCATGCTTCCCGTCGCAGCTTCAAGGCTATGAAACGAGAGCTTCTGGCCATTGTCCCTACCCATGAGGTGACGCGGCGGGCGCGTTGGTCGGAGGTCACCCTCACCTTTGACCAGACCGACCACCCGCCATGCGTTGCCCGGGGAGGGCAGCTCGCTATGGTGGTCTCCCCCACCGTCTGCAACGTCAAGTTGAGGCGTGTCCTGATTGACGGCGGCGTAGCCCTCAACATCCTGTCCCCCGTGCCCTTCGATATCATCAAGGCCCCGGGGATGAAGCTTCGGCCGTCCCTGCCGATCATCGGCGAGACGCCGGGGCACACATGGCCGTTAGGTCACATCGACCTCTCGGTCACTTTTGGTGGCCCCGCCAACTTCCGCACCGAGCGGCTGGACTTTGATGTGGCATATCTCAATCTGCCCTACAACACGGTCTTGGGAAGACCCGCGTTGGTAAAGTTCATGGCGGCCACCCACTACGTCTACCTCCAGATGAAGATGCCGGGCTCCAGTGGCCCCATCACCATCCATGGCGACTTCAAGATCGCGCTGGCTTGTATGGAGCAGCGCGTGAACAACCTCGCCACAGTGTCCAAGCCCGCGGGCGGGGACGAGAGGCCCGACGCCTCCACCTCGCATGCCCCGAGGCAGCGGATGCCCTCAGGCGACGAGGTCCCCGTGAAGGAGGTCACGTTGGGCGACGACCCGTCCAAGACCACCAAGATTGGTGGTCACTTGGACGGCAAATAGGAAAACGCGCTCGTCTCCTTCCTGCGAGCAAACGCCGACGTCTTTGCGTGGAGACCGCGGATATGCCTGGGGTCCCTAGGGAGGTGATCGAGCACTGCCTCGCCGTGCGGCCGGACGCAAGGCCCGTCTGACAGAAGGTGCGGCGGCAGGCCCTGGAGCGCCAAGCCTTCATTCGTGAACAGGTGGCGTGGCTCCTAGAGGCCGGATTCATCCGAGAGGTCATCCATCCGGAGTGGCTCGCGAACCCGGTCGTCGTCCCCAAGGCGAATGGCAAGCTCCGGATGTGCATCGACCACACCGACCTCAACAAGGCATGTCCTAAGGACCCTTACCCCCTGCCACGCATAGAATAGATTGTCGACTCCACTGTGGGGTGTGACCTTTAGTGTTTTCCAAATGCATATTCAGGGTATCATCAGATTCGCATAGCTAGGAAGGACAAGGAAAAAACTACATTCATTATTCCTGTAGGCACATATTGTTATACAACCATGCCTTTCGGATTAAAGAATGCAGGTCCTACTTTCAATGTACTACTCATATTTCTTTGGGTAATCAGATAGGACGCAATGTTGAGGCTACGTCGATGACTTGGTTGTCTAAACGCACAACCAAGAGACCTTGCTCTTGGATTTGATGGAGACCTTCGTAAGTCTCTGCTCCATGCGCATGAAACTAAAGCCTGAAAAGTGTGTGTT
Source organism: Oryza officinalis (assembly GCA_008326285.1). Lineage (NCBI taxonomy): Eukaryota > Viridiplantae > Streptophyta > Magnoliopsida > Poales > Poaceae > Oryza > Oryza officinalis. Next base: position 38,357,466 of record BDMV01000012.1, on the reverse strand, counting down.
CGGTGTGCCAGCAAGCAAGCTTCTCGGGTTCTTGGTCTCGGCTCAAGGCATAGAGACCAACCCAAGAAGATACGAGCAATAGAGCGGATGCGCCCCCCTAGCAAGCTTAAGGACGTGCAATGTGTCGCAGGATGCATGGCCACCCTAAGTCGATTCATATCGAGGCTAGAAGAGAAGACGCTGCCCCTATTTAAACTCCTTAAGCACTCTAGGTCATTTGCTTGGACAGAGGAGGCTGAGCAAGCCCTCACCCAGTTGAAGGCTTACCTCAGCTCTCCCCCGGTCCTGGTTGCCCTGCAGCCCGAAGAGTCGCTACTGCTTTACCTAGCGGCAACCCTGCAAGTAGTTAGCGCAGCGTTGGTTGTGGAGCGTGACGAGGAAGATCCTCGGTCCGCACACCCCCATCCTGTGTCGGAACGACCCGGGCCAGAGAAGGGAGGAGAGGCCCTCGAGCCAGACGGTGGCCTAAGGCCCCTGACGACCGGACGTGGCCCTCTACCCGCTCGTTAGATGACGCCGAGTGCCCCTGACCTCCAGGAAGGCCCCGAGGCCACTGGAGGAAGGAGCGGCCCGACACCCTCCGACCCTGAGGTCACTGGCACAAAGGACGAGCGGGCCTGGCAAGGCCCCTCTGGCAATGGGCGCCCCGAGACCAGTGTCCTCGACAAAGAGGCTAGGCCCCGCCGAAAGGTGCAGCGACCGGTCTACGTCGTTAGTGAGGCGCTGCGGGACGCCAAAACCCGATATCCTCAAGCCCAGAAAATGCTTTATGTAGTTCTAATGGCTTCGAGGAAGCTGCGCCATTACTTCCAGGCGCATCGGGTCACCGTGGTCATGTCCTACCCCCTCGACCAGATCTTACACAACCGAGAAGGTACCGGACGGGTGGTGAAGTGGGCGATCGAGCTCTCTGAGTTCGATCTACATTTCGAGCCACGCCATGCAATCAAGAGTCAGGCCCTCGCCGACTTTGTGGCCGAGTGGACCCCGACTCCCGAATCCGACCTCGGACTCTCTGTCCCTGAGGCTGAAGCAGGCCCTCGCGACAGCCTCACGCCACCCATTGGGTGATGCAGTTTGACGGCTCCCTCGCCCTCCAAGGCGCCGGTGCGGGGGTCACCTTGACCTCGCCGAGCGGGGACGTTCTCAAATGGACTCCTTGCGGGACTCAGAACGGCGGCCAGAATGGGGATTCGCCGTCTCCTGGTGTTAGGCGACTCTCAGCTGGTCGTGAACCAGGTCTCCAAGGAGTACCGGTGCTCTGACCCGCAAATGGAGGCCTACGTCCGCGAGGTACGACATATGGAGCGCGATTTCAACGGGTTAGAACTTCGGCACGTGCCCAGGCGGGACAACGCACTTGCCGATGAGCTCTCAAGGCTCGCCTCCACGAAAGCCCTGACCCCACCGGGTGCCTTTGAGGAAAGGCTTACCCAACCGTCGGCGTGTCCCGATCCCTCGAGGGAGCCGGACGCTGCCACGTCACCCCCGAGGCCCGTCGGAGTCCAGGCCTCGGGGCCCATGGGGGTCGAGCCCGACTCCCCGAGACAGATCGCCTGGATGACTGAGATCCAGGCATTCCTTAAAGATGAGAATCTACCCGAGGATCGCGAAGGGAGTGAGCGCGTCACTTGCGTCTCCAAGCGCTACGTGCTGGTAGAGGGGGCCCTCTACCGGCACGAAGCCAATGGGGTCCTCCTAAAATGCATCCCTCGGGAATAGGGCATCGAGCTCCTGGCCGATGTCCATGAAGGTGAGTGCGGAGCCCACTCCGCCTCGCGCACCTTGGTCGGTAATGCCTTTCGCCAAGGTTTCTACTGGCTGACGGTGCTCCACGACACAGCCGACCTGGTCTGGTGATGCAGGGCGTGCCAGTTCCACGCCAAGCAGACGCATCAGCCGACCTAGGCCCTGCAGACCATTCCGCTTTCATGGCCGTTTGCGGTCTGGGGGCTGGACATCCTGGGTCCCTTCAGGAAGGCCCCGGGCGGGTACGAGTGCCTGTACGTCGCCATCGACAAGTTCACCAGGTGGCTCGAGGCTTACCTGGTCATCAAGATCGACAAGCCCTCGGCCCTCAAGTTCATCAAGGGCATCACTGCCCGGTTCGGGGTGCCTAACCGTATCATTACGGATAACGGCACCCAGTTCACCAGTGAACTGTTTGGCAACTAGTGCGACGACATGGGCAGCAAGCTCTGATTCGCCTCGCCCACCCACCCAGAAGCAGCGGTCAAGTGGAGCGCGCCAATGCGGAATTCCTCAAGGGCCTTAAGGCCAAGACGTATAACATCCTCAAGAAACATGGGGACTCATGGACCAAGGAGTTACCAGCGGTGCTCTGGGCAAACCGGACTACCCCAAGCTGAGCGACAGGAGAAACGCCTTTCTTCCTGGTCTACGGCGTGGAGGCGGTCCTCCCATCCGAGCTCACCCTGAGGTCCCCTCGAGCCGCCATGTATAGCGAGGCTAATCAAGACCAGCTTCGCCAAGACGACCTTGACTACCTGGAAGAGCGAAGACGACGCGTGGCCCTCTGAGCCGCGCGCTACCAGCAGAGCCTGCGGCGCTACCATCAGCGCCATGTCCGGGCCCAATCACTCAGCATTAATGACCTCATCCTACGCCGCGTCCAAACACGTGTTGTATTGAGCAAGCTCTCACCCATGTGGAAAGGACCATACAGAGTGATCGGCGTCCCCCGGCCAGGCTCGGTTCGATTGACCACAGAGGACGGCACAGAGCTGCCGAACCCGTGGAACATCGAGCATCTTCGCCGCTTCTACCCATAAAGGAGTCGAGAGTTGTGCCTCATGCTCGAGCCAACCCCGCATGCCCTCTCGGGCGTGCGGGATTAGCCGGGGGCTCCCACTATATATGTTTATATGTGTTCCTTTCTGTACTTTAATAGCAAGCTTTCTTGATTTTTGTTTAAGGCTGTGCCTTCGTTGTCTCTTCCCTTTTGGGTATTTTGGCTTGAGTTGGCTCATTTGTGCTCATTCCTACCCTCGGCAACTCGGGCCATCTAAAATGCCGATGGGGCCCAGAACCGAGCCGTGCCCCGGGGTGCGACGAACTCCGGGGGGAATCGGTAATGGCCCACAATCGGGTCCCCACTAACCCCCGGTCACCGCGTTCCCAGCCTGGCCAGTCTCGACACGTGGAACTCCCCAAGGCATTAGCATCGACCCTTGCTGCATGAGGCCGAGGCCCGAGCCCGAGCCCCCGCTCAAGCCAAGCTCGATGGGATCACAAGACAGGCCGGTCTTATCACGAGCAAAAAAGCGTAACTAACATTGAGTTAAAAAACTTGTTCATTGCAGGTAAATGGAAATAGTGGGAAATGTATATACAAGTATGGCCCGGAGGCCTTAAAGCAAGAAAAGAAAAGATAAAGGCGCGCGGCAGCCCGGGGGTTGGCCTTGCCCGCTCAGCCCAACACGCTCGGGCCACTAGCCTCGCCGTTGCTGTCGCCGTCATCGCCGTCGTCATCGCCATCGTCCTCCTCGTCGGAGTCCAGCGTGAAGACGAGTCGAGGGGTCGTCCCCTCGAAACCATGAACGATCTCGTCGGCGGCCTCCCGAACTTCAGCTCACGCGCCAGCCTCGGTCCCGGTGGGGAACTCCTCGAATGCCACCCACGAAGAGAAGTCGGGGTCGCGGGCCTGGTAGCTCGCCAGTACGAGCTCCATCACCCCCCGTGCGAGGTCCCTCGAGGAAGACTTCACCGTCTCCTCGATCTCCTCTGGGAGCTTCTCCAGGTCCCCGGCCATCTCCGGGAGGCAGTGGGCGAGATCCCCCTAGCTGGTGGCGTACTTAGGGTGCTGGCCACGCCATATGCCCGCCCAATGCCCCGTGCGGTCCAGACGGGCAACGGCGTCCCGCAGCATGCCGGGCCCCACCTCGTTCACCAGCCGAAGAGCTTTGAGCTCCCCGGCGGACGAGTCCAGGGCACCCTGCAGCTCGGCGACGGCGCCCTCGGCGGCCGTGAGGCGGGCGGTCTGGTCATCTTGGCCCGCGACCACCCCGCCGTTGTGCACCAGCGCGTCCAGTTCCTTTGCACGCGCCTCGAGTTCGGAAGCGTGCTGCTCCAGCGCAGCCTTCCCGGCGCGGGCACTCTCCAAATGACGGCGCTCGCGCGCCGCGACAGCCTCCTCGCGCTTGGCGAGTTGGTCCTCATGCCGGCGCACCGCCGCCTTGCGACGGGAGATGGTGGACTCGCGTTCAGCGATCCTCCCACCGCGCTCCTTCCACACCTCCTCGTGAAGGCGTAGATCTTCCGCCAAGCGCCACGCCGCGGCCTCGGCCTCCTCGAGGGCGCACCACCGCTCGGCGACCACGTCCTCGCGGAGGCAGAGTGCCGACTCCACCTTCGCAGCAGTGGCCTCGTGCGCCATCAGCATCACCTCCCGCGCATCCAAGGCGCGGGCGCGCTCCCCCAGCGCTTCCAGCGGCTAGGCGCGCTGATCAAGGGCTTCGGTCCGCTGGCGCACGTGTAACATACCAAAAATTCGAATTTTGAATTTTTATTTCACCTAAATAATAAAAATGTGTTTTTGAGTTGAAGACCAAAAATTTTTTTTTTCAAATATACAACCTAGGTAAGGTTAAATTAGCTGGTGCCCATATGCAAATTTGCGAACAGTCTAAAACTTTTTTTTCTAATTTAACCTAACATGCATAACATGTACATGCCTGCATAAACACAAGATGTGGTGTGTGATTTGAGTCTTTTAAATGTTTTTGGATCTTGGATGCATTACATACTTGGCCTCATGAACACAAGTATGCATCCTTGTTAATTTATATATATAATAAAAGTATTATCCTAATTGCCACCTTAAGTACCATTAGTCCAACTCAAATATGTACACACTAGTGCATAAGGATCTTGTGAGTTTGAGCATGGTGAATTGAAAGTAAAGTCTAAACACAACATCTCTGGTTAATTACAAATTAAGAATATAATTTTCCAATCATTTAAATATATATTTATAATAGGAACATTTAAAGGTAGGTGAACTCACTGAATACCTAAAAATAATTGGTGCAATATAAATTCATGGGGAAATTTATGTAGATACTATTCAATGAATATATATCTCACTGGAATTTTGGTATAATTTAATATGTACATTTGATACCTCAAATAATTAGGTCAAAATAGTCAAACTATAAATTATTTCTAAACCCTAATCGGCAAAATTGATACATATCTCATATGTGTATTTTATCACATGAAAATGTATAGAGGATATAATTTATTCAAATACTAATCTATTTATCATGAATTAATATAATTTTTCCTGAATTTATTTTATAGGTTTTGACCACCTAAAAATCCAAATCAATTTTGGCTGGACTGAAATTATTTATTTTTCTGAGAATAAAATATAGAGTATTTTTGTGAGAAACCAAATAAAATGGAATCTAGGTATTTTTATCTACCTCCAGAAAAATCCACATTAAATTATCATGCATAAAAATTAAGTTATGGAATTACCAAAAGGGAGAAAGAAAGAAATAGGGAAAAATTCTAAATCTACCCTAACAGTAAGTTTACCAAGAATTCTACCCATCTCTCTCACTCTGCCTATGTTTGCATCACCCTAGACCCACCTGTCGGTCTCCTTGTCTTGGTCCAACTTGGTTTAAAGTGTTCCACCGCTCAAGCCAACAGAGAGCGAGAGAGGAAGCAGCGCCGGCGTGCTCGACGCGCCCTGGACCCATATCTTCTCTAGTGCATCGCCGCCTCTTCCATTTCGCCCCTGTGGATACCAAGTCGAGAAGGAGAGCACCAGTGCCTCTATTTCTCTTCCATCTCCATCGTCAGCTGTAGGAATGACGACCATCGCCACCGCCATTGAGCCACGATCGTCTCTCCTCTCCCTGTGTTCTATCACCCCCACAAGGTGCTGATCCCATCCCCTCTAACCTCGTCTCATGTCATGCAGTGGTGATGCCAGAACGCTGCAGCACCCATGAGAGCTCCGGAGTGCCGCCACCTTGGCATCATCGTCGTCCGACCGCCGTAGACCGAATCCGGTCGAACCCTCACGCCAACAAGGTCGCCTCGGCATCCTCTTCAAGACGCCTCAAGAACCACAGTCAAAGATCAAGCACATGCATAGATCAATCACCGTCTTCCCCAAATCCGGCCGCCCGACTCCATCTCCAAATCCTCCTTCTCCGGTGAGCCACTATTCGATTCCTTGCACATGTAACACCCTAGGGACCTCCCTAACCACCCGTGTATTTTTTCCTAGCTTTCCATCGATCGGAACAGGCTGTCGCCGTGAAGCCGAAGATCTTCGCCGCCGCCCAGGAGTTTTCTCCATCGCCATCGTCATGTGGACCTTACCGAACCTCGCGCGCCCCTCGGTGAGTCTCCAAGAGCCCCATAGACGCGCATGCATACATCAAATCACACAGAATCGAGCCGAAGCTCGACATGCACTTGCATGCTGAGAGCTACCGCCGCTTGCACCGTCATCGCCATCGACTTCGGCCACCGCAGCTAGCGAAACCACCACCGACGGCTTCGCCTTGAACTCCTCTTTATTTTCTCTTTTAGTCGCTTGCCGAGATCGGCCACCGTTCGCCGTTGCCGCCGGTGAGAACTTCGCCGGTGCGCTGCTGCCTCTGCTTCCCCAGCCGCCGAGCCACTAACAAGCGGGCCCCACTTAATTAGGCGCTGAAGATTTGGCTTAGCAAAGATTTAAAACCTGCAGGGTTTAATTTGTAAAGTTCCTTAATATGACGTGTGGACCTAGGACCTAATTATAAATAGAGAAAACGTTAAGGACTCTTAATGATAATTGTTTTAACACGTGCCTATGGACTGCGGGTTGATTTCTGGAGTCTAGGGGCCTTTTTGCATATTGGCCAGAGACTGACCTATGGACCCTAAGGATTTATATTTTGGAAATATGAAAGGAAATGGGTAAATCTTTATCTTTTCAATTGAAATTATATCAAACTTGTAAAATCCATATAAAATCAAATATAGCACATTTTGAGGTGAAACCAACTTCAGTAGGTTCATAAAATTGTGAACTTTAATATTGTAGAATAAAATCCTATACTTACAGTATGATATTTATTTCTAAAATTTCATGTAAGAAATAGTTAACATACCACTTGTAAAATTTGTAGAAAATTCATCTATACTCCAAATGGAGTGAACCAAATTTCTTTAAAATCAGCAAAATATGAACTTTAACTTAGTGAGCAGCACTAATAATTTGCATAGTAAAATAACCACCTCATGTACAATTTAATTCCTAAAAATTACAGGAACTTCATACCAGCTCTAAAAAATATATGAAACCAATTGTATTAATCTTAGAAAACAATCCTCTTCATCCCCGTAAGGTTAACTTGGTCAAAATTATATATTGAAAATGTTTCACAACAACACATAAGTAAATAATACTATATGTCAATGCAACCTTGGAAAATTCATAACTCACAAACAAAAAGATATAAAATAGGAATTCTTTTACCTAAATTCATCATAGGTCAGAACCTATCCATTGTGCACAAATCATGCATTTTAGAGCATTTTGTATTTTTCGCATAATTTGGTATTTATTTGCATATCGTGTCATTTGTATAGATAACTTGCATCAACGGTGAAAGAGTGACCTAGGTGGTACTCACATTATTCAAGATCAAGGCAAGTTATTCCTCCCCTCTCCTTTGATCACATTGAAAACCCATGATTTGGGAGAAGAAAAATGTTGCTTGCAAAACTGCATATGTATTTGAGTAAAAACGATATTTGAAACTTGGTAAATGGTAGCTATGTCCTTATTGCTGCATGTACCACCTTAAATAATTGTGATTCCCTTGGTTTGTAACCTTAGTAATGGATAGAGTACTTTACTTGTGCTCATTTGGGGTTAATGATGCTTATTACACTACTATATGCTTAGCAATGCTTAGAGTTAAGCAAAATACTCTTATGGATTTATTAATGGGAATTTGAATATTTGGTTAATGCTGGATTGAAAATGAAAATGATAAGTATTTGCGAACTAAAGTGTGCGTAAAATGATTTTAGACTTGGGCGGCAAGTGGTGTGCATATGGTGGTAGTTGCACACCGATAGGGGGAGTGTTCGCCTGAGTTAATTAAGGATTGAATTTCGTGTCACCAACTTAAGTATACCGTACAACCACATGTGCTATTTATGGGGTGGCCTTAGCTAATTAAGTTACTTAAAGTCTAGCCTTACATATTGGTAGGTCGAAGTAGAATGAATTAGTCTGAGCGATGATTCATAGGAACTACCTATTTACCCCGCTTATTATTGGGGGTAGTTTAGGCGTCTAAGTCTATCCAATTCAATGGTATAGTGCCTTGTGGGGGAACGGATGTGTTCGCTGTCACGGCGTTAGGTTTAAGGCGTGGGCCCGCCACCTAACGGTTCTGGGTCATTCCCAGGATGGATTCACACTTGCAATGTAAAGGGTAGGCATTAAGTAATGTAAAGGCTACGTTATGACCTCTAGACCACATTCACCATGAAGAGTGTGGTAGTGCTTTGCAAACACGAAACAAACTAGTATGTTCATATCATGTGGGTAAAGCTGTACAAACTCTGCAGAGTTCTCTAAAACTAATTGATTAGCCGTGATCACGGTTATGAGCGACTTGGTGAAGTGTCATGAGTATAGACTTTGTTTTATGTTTTCAAATAATGCTATGTGAACTATGGATTTGGAAAGTGGTAACTTGAGTTAAGTTATGATAATCATGTTATGTTGATGATGAACGTGAGACTTGATGCCAGGTGGGCAATCAAGTGTATTATTATGATGAGCTGATGACTTGTTGCTAGGATGGGCAACAAGAGTATGTTTATGATGTTGACATGGTAAATATTATGATTTAACTACGTTAATGTTTTGTTAATTGAATCATCAACTCCTTTACAAATGATTGTGCACTAAAACTTGCATTACGCTAAAATGAGCTACATATATAGCCTTTCTTGATTATATGCCATGCATGTAGTATATTAGGATTGTCTTGTGCTTACCGGTACATTAACTCGTTTAATGTACTGACGTTTATTATACTGGTGTTAACAGCGGATTTTCGTAATCGACCTGGAGAGGGAAGAGGAAACCGAAGCAGAGAGGAAGGATTGAGTTGGAGTCAGACCAGGTCTCGTATCGGACCCGGTAGCCGTATCGGACTGGGAGAGGCGCTACTAGGAAGAGCGTATCGGCCGATACGGATTCAATATGGTCGTCGGCCGATACAGGCTGCAAGTTGACAGAGTCAGCATGGGCTTGGTTTGGTCTCAAGATAAGCTTCAAGGAAGTTGCCAAATAGAGATAAAGCTCGGTTTTAGGCAATTGTATGTTGTAAATCAAGTAGGTTTAGATCTAATCTGTAGCAAGAGTCTGCCGCAAAGACTTGTTTGTTAGTTAGAGATAAGATCGTGTCCTACAAGGGCCCTGTTGTAATCTCGGGTATAAATATCCCGGTAGTTTGTACATAGAAACTCTCTCACAACACAATACAACAAAACAGTCTTGTTTTTAATCTACTTTGGCGCATCGCCAACCCTCGTAAGAGGTCATCTCCGACGAGTTCTTGCTTCCCCGGAGCAGAGGTAAGAACTCGTGCCCGACGATCTGCATCGTCGGGGCTAGCGTGTCGCTTTAGACACGCTAAGCCTCGATGATGTGATCATCGTTTATCATGTTTTGGATGATCTTGACAAGTGTCTTAATTACGCTTCGCCAGCGATTTACTCGTTTTAGGGTGTGTTGTTGATGGCAGTTTAATTATTATGCTTGGCTAAATCATTCAATGCATCTATCATCCCCAAAAGCAATCGGCGGCTTGATTCTCTTTGTGTTGAGTTTCAATTCACACTTTGAGTTGCTATCGACCTTAGTCCTGTTTTGAGACCTAACACAAAGCCTGCTTTCGATTGTAATTAAGGATAGCACTAGGGTTTCAGCCAGTCTTGCCTGATATGCATGTTTATCGTAATGTTTTCATGTGTATCTGCCATCTACATGAATAGATTGATGAATATAGATACATCGGTTGTAGATTACTCTTTAGGGTTTATCTGTGATTGACATATTTACATTGGTTGATTGGTTCATATAGATTTGCACTAGAGTATTAGCTAGTGTAGTTATCCTTGTTACATCTTATCGGCCAATGCCAGTAATTGACATCAACGTGTTGATGAAGGCCGATAAGATCAGATTTATGCTTCAGTCTTATTTTATCACGAGTAAGCCGATACAGCTTTGCCCTATCGGCTGGGGCCATGACAATGCGGCGACGGCCTATCGGCCGATCGGCCATTGTTTTCTAACATGGTTTACTTGTTTATCTTGTTGATTGTAGATCAAATCAACTGGCACGTCCTACACGCACCTAGGCAAGCCTTTGGACCTGCACTGGAGCTAAGCAGATCTCCCAGGCCGCCGTGGAAACGCGGAACCCGTTTTCTTGTTGGGCGGGTCAAAATTCTGCGTCAACACGCTTTTGGCACGCCCGGTGGGACTCAAGAACGCAAGCTTCGCAACAACAAGAAGACCACTTCGAGATGTCAAAGCAGGCTGAGATCTCCGAAGAGAACGTCATCTCCGTGACCGTCGACCAGCTCAATGAAGAGCAGAAAGCTGAGATGGACAAGCTGGTCGAGCAGTTCCAAAACATGTACCTGCAGACATACTCTAGGACTCGGCAAGGCACCCTTATCCAAAAATCTAAGGTGGTAATGCCGAGCCCTGGAGATGGAGCCAGCACGTCGGCAGCAGCCCACGACCACGCCGTCAAGACCAAAGAGAATGCTGTGCCGACGTTGCAAGACAGAATCGACTCCGCAGTTCATTCTACGCTAGTGAACCAGTCGGGGATCCTGGTGAACACGTTGACCAATACGGTCAAGTCGATCCTAGATGGTTCGATTCACCAGCATAAGCCTCAAGGGCCGATTTTCTTGCCAGAAAATAATTTCCCTGCTTATCGGACCTTGAGGAATGACCTGAGCACGGCTCCACAGCTGACGGCGCCGATGCCACCCCCATCAGCGCAACCGACACCAGCCTTGCCGCTGGTCCTCACTAGGCAGACGTGAGGGAGCCCTCAGCACATCACGGAGGAGCAATATGCACAATGGACGAAGGGGAAGCAACCGGTGATCGAGCCGATGCAGCAAGTTCCTGTCAACCCGCCATCGGCCAGACAACCTCACATCCCCATGACTGGCAACCCTTCGCAACCAGCTGTGTACCACGCGCCGCAAGGCTACCAGCAGTACACCGCAGGGCAGTACAACGCGCAGAACCTGGATCACCACTACCAGCCGTACTCCCCCAGGCAATATCAAGCAGAGGGCCTGCAACAATCTTATCAGCAAGACCTCCCACATCGGCCCGCAGGATACTGGGCCGACATGATAGCCGAGGTGATGCGAGATCAGTTCGGTTTGAAGCCCAAGGAGAGTTCCACGGTGTATCGGCACCCGTACCCTGAGGAGTTTGACAGAGTGCCACAGCCAAGCCGATACAAAATCCCGGACTTCTCCAAGTTTTCGGGGCAAGACAACGTCTCGACATACGAGCACGTGAGCCAATTCCTAGCACAGTGCGGGAAGGCATCGGCCATAGAGACGTTGAGGGTGAGGTTTTTCCCTCTGTCCTTGTCAGGGTCAGCATTTACATGGTTTTCATCTTTACCCTGCAATTCCATTAGATGATGGATAGATTTGGAAAAGCAGTTTCACAGATATTTCTATAACGGTGTGCAAAAGATGAAACTGTCCGATCTTACTGCCATCAGGCAATGAGTGGATGAATCGGTCCCAGAGTATATTCAAAGATTTAGGGACATAAGGAATAGGTGTTACAGCCTCAGCCTGACCGATTCACAGCTCGCCGACTTGGCGTTCCAAGGATTACTGGGGCCGATACGAGAGAGGTTCTCCTCTCAGGAATTCGACAGCCTAGCTCAGCTAGCCCAACGAGTATCGGCCCACGAGCAACGATTCCAGGAGGCAAAGAAGTTCGCAAAGAAGATCAATACAGTCTATCAGTATGCCTCCGATGAAGATGATGAAGAAGACGCTAATGTCGACCTGGCCGAGTGGGCCCGGATGAAGAGGCCGACAGCTTGCCAGTGGGCCAAGAAAGGCGATAAAGAGGATAAGTACGACTTCGACATCAACAACGCCGACAAGATATTTGACCTACTCCTGCAAGAGAAGTAGATCCAGCTGCCAGTGGGTCATGTACTGCCATCGGCCGAAGAAATCAAGAAAAGAAGGTATTGCAAATGGCATAACACATATTCCCATCATACTAACGAATGCAAGATCTTCCGACAACAGATCCAATCGGCCATCGAGCAAGGCGGAATTAAGATCGATGATGCCAAGAGGCCGATGAAGATAGAAGGACACCCGTTCCCAGTCAACATGGTGCGGGCGGACAGGGCCGATGGCGATGGCCATCGGACCAGCAAGCAACCTCATCAGACCTCCGAGGGTCTAATTAGAAAATATCAGCGAAGGCAGGAGGAACAAGCACAGGATTACACCGATCAAGACAACTCCTATGACCCTCATTGGGAGTGCGAATTTTTTTGTTTTTGCTGGAATGAAGGAATGAGGTTGCCATTCATCCAAGAGTGCCCTGCATGTAATGATGTAGAAGACTCTTATCAGGGCAACTCGAGCAAGCGAGTGCATCTGCCAAGCAAGCAAAGAAAGTCTGTACACGAGAGGCTAGGGCCGATGCACCATGATCATCAGACCGAGGACGAGGAGCAAGTCCGGAACCCCCAGTGGTGCCCAAGCGACGTATTCAGCAAGACACAAAAAAGGCGGGTCCAGAGGCTAAGGAGGAAGGAGCAGATCCAAGAGCAACAGGCTACAATAGCCCATCGGTCGGCCAAGACCAAGAAGGAGTGGAGAATAAAATCAGCGGTGGCCAAGGCCGACGAGGGCACCTCCAAATCAGCTCAAGCTCCTGCGTCCGCAAAAGGTAAAGGTGTAACATCGGCCTCTGTTAATATGGTTTTCATATTGCCAGCAGAATACAGCGTGCGGACAGCCGATGAAGCGGTAGCCAACGATGAGCAATCCTCGGCTAGACTACAGTTGTCACCCGATCGAGCCGTGTTCGACAAGCCAGTCGACGCCAGCTACAGGCACCTCCGGCCATTATACATCAAAGGGTTCGTTAATGGGCGGCCGATGACGAAGATGCTGGTCGATGGCGGCGCGGCGGTCAACTTGATGCCGTACACAACCTTCAGGAAGCTTGGAAAAATACCTGAAGACCTTATCAGGACCAACATGGTGCTGAAAGACTTTGGTGGCAACGCGTCCGAAGCGAAGGGGGTACTAAACGTGGAACTCACCGTGGGCAGCAAGACGATACACACCACCTTCTTCGTCTTCGATGGAAAGGGTTCCTACAGCTTGTTGTTCAGACGGGATTGGATCCATGCAAACTATTGCGTTCCCTCAATAATGCACCAATGCCTTATACAATGGCAAGGGGACCAAGTCGAGATCGTGCAGGTCGATCGGTCAGTACACATGGCCAATGCCGATCTCGCAGTTTGGGAGATAGAGGGAATCGACTGCTTATCTGGGCGAGTCTGGGACACCGATTTCCTCAAAGTAACTGATTGTGATATCGAGACGATTGAAGATCAAGACAAGCAGTTGCTTTAACAAAGATCTGCCATCCACTGTCCAAGACGAGCAAGCTAGTCCCTATACAGACGACGCGGTGGATGAGCTAGATGGCAAATTGGGACAAGGCTTTACGTCGGCTGATGAACTTGAAGAGGTTGATATAGGAATAGGTGATAGGCCTAGGCCGACGTATGTAAGTGCTAGCCTGCCAAAGGAATATAAGAATAATTAGATAAATCTTTTGAAAGAATTCATGGATTGTTTTGCATGGGAATACCATGAGATGCGAGGATTAAGCCGATCGATTGTAGAACATCGGCTACCTATCAAACCAGGCTATCGGCCATTTAAACAAGCTCCTAGGAGATTTAAGGCCGATATGCACGAAGCTATCAAGGCAGAGATCACAAGACTTTACGATGCCAACTTTATCAGGCCCTGCCGATATGCGGAGTGGGTCTCCAACATAGTTCCAGTGATGAAGAAAAACGGCAAGCTCAGGGTGTGTATCGATTTCAGAGATCTAAACAAAGCGACACCAAAGGATGGGTACCCTATGCCGTTGGCTGATTTGCTAGTTGATGCTGCGTCTGGACACAAGGTTATCAGCTTCATGGATGGGAACGCAGGCTACAACTAGATTTTCATGGCCGAGGAAGATATTGACAAGACAGCCTTCCGGTGTCCGGGGGCAATCGGCCTATACGAGTGGGTTGTTATGACCTTCGGCTTGAAGAACGCTGGAGCTACTTATCAGAGGACCATGAATTATATTTTTCATGATCTTATTGGCTCTTTGATTGAAGTCTACATCGATGACGTCGTCGTGAAGTCAAGAGAATATGATATGCACTTGGCCGATTTACGCAAAGTACTTGAAAGAGCAAGGAAGTATGGTCTCAAAATGAACCCTAACAAGTGTGCCTTTGGCATATCGGCCGGTCAGTTTTTGGGTTTCTTGGTCCACGAAAGAGGAATTGAGATTACGCAGAAGAATATCGACGCTATAAAGAAGATCAAGCCTCCGACGAACAAGACCAAGTTACAATCTCTACTCAGCAAGATTAATTTTGTCCGGCACTTTATATTGAACCTGTCAGGAAGAATAGAGCCGTTCACTCCGTTATTGAAGATAAAAGACGATCAAGAGTTTACATGGGGTGACAAGCAGCAAAAGGCGCTGGACGACATCAAAGAATATTTGAGCTCCCCACCAGTTCTAATTCCTCCACAGAAGGGAGTTCCGTTCAGGATGTACCTATCGGCCGATGAAAAGTTTATCGGCTCAGTTTTGGTTCAGGATATTGACGGCAAAGAGCGGGTTATTTTCTAACTCAACAGGAAGTTGCTGGACGCCGAAACAAGGTACACGCCAGTGGAGAAACTCTGTTTGTGCTTATATTTTTCATGTACTAAGTTGAGGTATTATTTACTTTCCAATGAGTGCATTGTGGTAAGTAAGGCCGATGTGATGAAATACATGTTATCGGCCCCCGTGTTGAAAGGAAGAATTGGGAAGTGGATTTTTGCTTTAACAGAGTTCGACTTACGGTATGAATCGGCCAAAGCGATCAACGGACAAGCCCTGGCCGATTTTATTGTTCAGCATAGAGATGATTCAATTGCATATTCAGATATTGTGCCTTGGACATTGTATTTTGATGGGTCTATTTGCAGACATGGATGCGGTATCGGCCTAGTCATCATATCCCCTCGGGGGGCAAGCTTCGAATTTGCTTTTACTATCAAACCTTATTATACTAATAATCAAGCAGAGTATGAGGTTGTTCTCAAAGGTTTGCAGTTATTACAAGAGGTTGAGGCCGATTCCGTAGAGATCATTGGTGATTCATAGTTGGTCATTAATTAGCTTTCTGGGGAGTATGAATGCAAGAATGATATTCTCAGAATTTACAATGAGGAGTGCAAGGAGTTGTTACAAACTTTCAAGATTGTGACGATGAGGCATATACCTAGGAAGCAGAACTTCGAGGCCAATGATTTAGCTCAAGGGGCATCAGGATACAGGCCGATGGCTAAAGATGTTCAGATTCAAATTGCTACCGTGGATGCCGATGACTGGCGGTTTGATATCATCGAGTATTTAAAGAACCCTTCTCAATCGGCGTCACGAAGAATGAAGTATAAAGTTTTACATTATGTCTTATTGGACGATGATCTGTATTATCGGACGATTGATGGTGTATTGCTCAAATGCTTGAGTCTCGAAGAAGCCAAAGTTGTCATGAGCGAGGTCCATGAAGGGATTTGTGGAACACATCAATCGGCCCACAAAATGAGATGGCTTTTAAAGCGCGTTGGATATTTTTGGCCAACAATGCTAGAGGATTGTTTCAAGTATTATAAAGGATGTCAAGATTGTCAGAAATTTGAAGCAATTTAGAGAGCACCGGCATCGGCTATGCATCCAATCATAAAGCCGTGGCCGTTTCGTGGATGGGGAATAGATATGATCGGCCAGATAAACCCGCCATCAAGCAAGGGACACAAATATATACTGGTGGCTACAGATTACTTCACAAAGTGGGTTGAGGCTGTTCCCCTAAAGAAGGTTGATTCCAAGGACGCAATTCAATTTGTCAAAGAGCATATAATATATCGGTTTGGACTACCACAGACATTGACTACAGATCAAGGATCAATCTTCGTGTCCGATGAGTTTTGTCAGTTTGCTGAAAGCATGGGTATTAAGCTATTGAATTCTTCTCCATATTATGCGCAAGCTAATGGGCAGGCAGAAGCTTCTAACAAGACTTTAATCAAGTTGATCAAGAGGAAAATTGAGGAACAGCCGAGACGGTGGCATACCACGCTGGTCGATTCCCTTCGGGCGTATCGGATGGCTTGTCATGGTGCAACCCAGGTGCTGCCTTATCAGCTGGTTTATGGGCATGAAGCTGTGCTGCCATAGGAGACCAACATCGGCTCAAGGAGGATTGCCTTGCAAGACGACTTGACGGCCGATGAGTACCATAATCTTATGGTCGATGAGCTGGATGACTTGGCACATGTTCGATTTTGGGCATTGGAGAAAATAAAGCGCAATAAAGATCAAGTTGCTCGTCATTATAATAAAAAGGTTGTTGCCAAGACGTTTGAGAAAGGGGATTTTGTTTGGAAATTAATAATGCCGATTGGTTCTAGAGATAATAGATTCGGCAAGTGGTCACCTAATTGGGAAGGTCCTTTTCAGATTCATCGATGTGTTCCCCGTAATGCTTATCTGCTCAGAGGATTAGATGGAGAAGTTTATGGCAGAGCTCTTAACGGCAAGTACTTAAAGAGATATTATCCAAGCGTATGGATCGATTCATGATCGGCCCTCCAGCCGATTTATGATTACAGCCGATGTACTATGCATCGTCTTTAGATGGCCGATATATACTATCGTCCTTAGTTCAAATTTTACAATATGAGCCCTCATCTTCTAAAATTTGGGGGGCATATACATATATATATATATATACAAGCGCGGAATTTTTCAAGGAATTTTTCAATTCAGATTTAATCAAATCAAATTCGGCTGCTTGGCCGATGAGATTTGTGTTTACAAAGCATGAAGACATACAATATATTACATTACCCTATAAAGTTTGCAATAGCTGTGATGGCTCCACGGCGGATTTGATCAATATCTTCTATAGCTTGGGCGTCATCGGCCGTCGACCCTGGGATTGGCTTCAACGATTTGCTTAGGGTTGCAAGGTACTTGGCGGATGCCTTCAGCTTCGCAGTCTGGTCTTCTATAGCCTTGGGTGATGCAGCTATCCCGGCTTCAACTTCTTGGATTTCTTGGCGCGTGGCTTCTAGTTTTGATTCTAGATCTGCTTCAAGGCGGCGGAGTTCTTCAAGTCTGTTCTTCAAGACAATCGGCTCCACAGCTAGCTCATCCAGCCTGGTTTTGTCAGCATTGACTTGAGCCTTGCTAGCGGACAGGGCCGATTCCAGTCTCTCACATTCTCGTCGCTCCGCGAGTCTTTCCTTCGCCTTGTTAAGCTTGAATCGGTATTGTTCCAAGAAGATGGCCGGTGTTAGGGTCTCCATCAGGTCTTTGGGCAGTTGATCTTGAATTTCTTATACCCTGACTCTGATGGGAGTGCAATCCTCCACCAAGAACTCCAGCGAGGACTCCAGCCGATTGGTGATATCGGACAGCCGGTTCTTCAGCTCCTCAGGGATCGACGCCTTGGCTGTCATGGGTGGCTCCTTGTCCTCATCATCAAGAAACTGGCCGATGTCAAAAGAGAACATATCGGCTAGGTTCTGCAAATATCAGTATAGGCCAAGGTTAGCCTGGTCGAACGAGGATCGGCAAAAGGGGATCAAAATAATCTTGGTTACCTGTGTTGGAGCATCGGTGGTGCTTGCATCGGCTTCCTTTTGCTGTGTTGAAACAGTAGGTGAGGGGGTTGGCCGATGTGGTGCAGGTGATGGAGCCCTAGGCTGAGGAAAAAACAAGAAGATGGTGAACAGATATATGTTGTTAGAAAGACAATGTAAAATTAACTCTTACCGAAGCAATCGGAGAGGGTGGTGGAGAAGGAGAAGGAGTTCTCAATCGGGCCCTGGCCCGTTCGCGCCTTTGCAAAGTTGCCTTTTTGGTTCTTGGTAAAGGGGCCGATTGAGTCCGTTCCTTCAACAAAGACGACACGACAACCTGCAAGGGATTAAAGTGTAACATACCAATAGAAGAAGATTGCATAAATTCAAGAAGGGAAACGTGTTACCTTGCGGACTGCGTGCCTGGTTTTCCTTGGCTGGGTGGTGTTGACTTGGTCATCGGCCAATGGGATTGTAGTGGTCTTGGCCGATGGTTCCTCAGTAGTCTCGGCCGATGGATTTTCTTCTTTAGGCGCATCGGCAGCTGCTGCATCGACCTCTTCCTCCATCACTTGTTTATCAAGGAATTCTTCTATGGAGGGGTCTAGCTCTTCAAGATCGGCCTGATCATCAGTTTTAGCCTTCTTGCTGGATTTTTGAGATTTTCCTTTGGCTGGCGCCTTCCTCTTGGGATTTTCTTTGATCATCGGCCCTTGGAGTAGTGATGATACCTTTGGGGCAGTAAGGCCGATGATTGATTCCAGGATAGTTGATCCTGATGGAGCCACAGCTTGAGCATAACAAATTTTCTGTCCACTATTGCTCACAGATAGAATCGGACCGTCTGGGACTTGAGGGCTAATACCCTGGATAAGCTCTGTTACATAAAATTTGGCCGATTGATGGAAAATATGAGCAGCCCATTCTTGCCACCATGCTTGGAAGCTGATATGAACGAAGGCGCTCAGATGCAATCGGTCACAGTCACCCAGCTTTGGGGTTTCCATTTCCAGTGCTTTATTCATGATCAGTGCTGATGACACCGTGCCTCTGCTCTCCAGGAGTTTATGGAAATATAAGCTGATGGAAAGTTGTCCAAGCCCGCACTGTCTAGCAGCTACCATAGGATTGTAAAATTCATAAGACAGGCTGGTGCTTCTTCCTTGAAATATGCCTACTGGGAGCAGGCATGGGGTGATGCTGATCATGAATGATTCCCGTGATTCCATGTCATCATTCACCAGGTCCAAGTGCAGATCGTCAGGGAGTTCAAAACCCTGGTCTAAGAGGTAGATGAACATATCCATCTTAACTGATTGGGGCCCGGTGTAGAATCGAATGAACCATGTAGACATGTCTTCGGCCGATTGATCTGCTCCAGGGTAAACAGAGGCCGCCTCTCCAAAAGACATGCACCTTCTGGTTCTGTGTTCTTCGTGATCGGCATACTTTGATGGGAAGCAGGAGTCCGATAGTGGAGGTCGATCAACTATGGTGTTGGTGTGGATAGTTAGCCAAAGCTGTATAAACCACCATGGTCCTCCATGAGCCACAGTTTGCTTCAGCATCAGATCCTGAGTGGAGATATGAAGCAGCCGATACACAGCTCCCAAGAGATATCGGCCAAGGGGGATTTGTTTTTTATCAACTAGAGCTTGAGCCAAATGTTGACAATTTGTAGTGGGGCCGCAAGTTGATCCACAAAAGACAAATCTTTCCAACCATAGCGTCAGGAAGGCCACGTGTTCTCTCTCTGAGACTGATCCTTGTTCCATGTGCTCAGAAATATATCCAAACCAGCCTCCAATCTTCTTGGTTTTCAATTTATGGCTGCTATTTGCCAGGAGGCTGAAGGGATTGATCTCGGACTGGATGTCTAGTCCTGTTAGCATCTTGATGTCAATCAAAGTTGGGGTCATCGGACCTTGCTTGAACAGGAAAGCGTTCAAGGTGCTGGACCAGAAGTAGGTGGCCGCTAACATGAGTGGTTCATTTTTCTTAGTATCGGCCAGGGATAAGGTAATACATTGGCCGATTCCTATCTCGTCCCAGTGAACCTGTTTGGCTGCAGCAATCCTCTTGTGCCAGGTTCTGTACCCATTGAGCTTCGATGGCCAGGATCTGAAAGTGTGCTTCCACGAGGAGACATTGGGCTTGGCTTGCTTGAAGGGGACTCTATTTGTCTCGGCATTTATCAGCCAGGTTGGGTCACAATTCCCATGGGGCCTAGCAGGAATCGGTGCGATTTGTCGTTGATGGGGATCAAGATTTGGTTTTTGAAGACCTATGGCATAAGAACAACGATGAAAACCCTAGCTTGAAGAAATCGGCGGGAAAGTGAAAATGTGGATTCAGAAGGGATTGACTTACCACAGGGATCTCGGAGGCGTAAAATGGAGCGGAAGCCACTGTTGTCGTCGAAGAGGTCGCCGTTGAGGGGGTTGATGCCGATGGGACGCCGAGGGGTCGCCGGAGTTGGAGAACACGAAGTGATTGCTGAATCGGCGGTGGAGGGATGCGAATCTGGATCTGCGCAGTTTTCAGACAAACCCTAGCAAGGAAGTCGATGGGTTCCTCGAAGTTAATTCCGCCACATTATATAATGAAGCGGAATTGGGGGGCATGTGTTAACAGTGGATTTTCGTAATCGACTTGGAGAGGGAAGAGGAAACCGAAGCAGAGAGGAAGGATTGAGTTGGAGTCAGACCAGGTCTCGTATCGGACCCGGTAGCCGTATCGGACTGGGAGAAGCGCTACTAGGGAGAGCGTATCGGCCGATACGGATTCAATATGGTCGTCGGCCGATACAGGCTGCAAGTTGACAGAGTCAGCATGGGCTTGGTTTGGGCTCAAGATAAGCTTCAAGGAAGTTGCCAAATAGAGATAAAGCTTGGTTTTAGGCAATTGTAGGTTGTAAATCAAGTAGGTTTAGATCTAATCTGTAGTAAGAGTCTGCCGCAAAGACTTGTTTGTTAGTTAGAGATAAGATCGTGTCCTACAAGGGCCCTGTTGTAATCTCGGGTATAAATATCCCGGTAGTTTGTACATAGAAACTCTCTCACAACTCAATACAACAACAGTTTTGTTTTTAATCTACTTCGGCGCATCGCCAACCCTCGTAAGAGGTCATCTCCGACGAGTTCTTGCTTCCCTGGAGCAGAGGTAAGAACTTGTGCCCGACGATCTGCATCGTCGGGGCTAGCGTGTCGCTTTAGACACACTAAGCCTCGATGATGTGATCGTCGTTTATCATGTTTTGGATGATCTTGACAAGTGTCTTAATTACGCTCCGTCAGTGATTTACTCATTTTACGGTGTGTTGTTGACGGCAATTTAATTATTATGCTTGGCTAAATCATTCAATGCATCTATCATCCCCAAAAGCAATCGGCGGCTTGATTCTCTTTGTGTTGAGTTTCAATTCACACTTTGAGTTGCTATCGACCTTAGTCCTGTTTTGAGACCTAACACAAAGCCTGCTTTCAATTGTAATTAAGGATAGCACTAGGGTTTCAGCCAGTCTTGCCTGATATGCATGTTTATCGTAATGTTTTCATGTGTATCTGCCATCTATATGAATAGATTGATGAATATAGATACATCGGTTGTAGATTACTCTTTAGGGTTTATCTGTGATTGACATATTTACATTGGTTGATTGGTTCATATAGATTTGCACTAGAGTATTAGCTAGTGTAGTTATCCTTGTTACATCTTATCGGCCAATGCCAGTAATTGACATCAACATGTTGATGAAGGCCGATAAGATCAGATTTATGCTTCAGTCTTATTTTATCACGAGTAAGCCGATACAGCTTTGCCCTATCGGCTGGGGCCATGACAATGCGGCGACGGTCTATCGGCCGATCGGCTATTGTTTTCTAACATGGTTTACTTGTTTATCTTGCTGATTGCAGATCAAATCAACTGGCACGCTCTACATGCACCTAGGCAAGCCTTTGGACCTACACTGGAGCTAAGCAGATCTCCCAGGCCGCCGTGGAAACGCGGAACCCGTTTTCTTGTTGGGCGGGTCTAAATTCTGCGCCAACAACTGGAATATCCATTTTGCAGGTTGTATGCTTAGTCTAATCTGAGTGGTTCGGGAGATCGTTATTTCTTCTAGGACTGGATCTAAATGGGTTACCTCCCTAGTCGGCTGATTGTGGTTTCGGGTAGCCAAGCTTCCGCGGATCAGTGATTATTTGGCCGATTGACCTATGTATTTAAATAAAGATGTAGAGTAAATTTTATTTGTGCTTACTCCCTATTATTATGATCTTTATCGCTTAGATGAATAATTAGCATAGATATGATTAGTATAATTATTAGTCAAAAGTTACCGAGTTTGATTTTCCTTAAAAAAGACACCCTATAATTTGGGACGGATGAAGTACTATGCACTGCAGGTTCCCATCCTCCTAAGATGATAGCACCAGCTCTTGTTTTGATTGTTCGACCATGGACCCACATGGCAGCCACTTTTCACACCTACAAGAAACCTCACATCCTTAACTATAGTACTACAGTACAGCTACTCTACTACACAAGGGAGGCTATCTCTATTCCATGATGGATCTAGAAATGGTGTTCAAAGAAATGCTTCAGTTCAGGAGGCATTGATGGATGAACGGATGGATGTGGGTGCCATTGTTAGTGCCAAGATGTATGAGGACTCCTATCCCATCACTCTTTTCTTTTTTCCTTGTACCAATTGAAATGAAATTGAAAGAAACCTACCCTACTCCCCTCTTCAAGGCCATGCAACTGAGTGAGTGTCGTGCCCCCCTCACACTCCACACCGATATGAGTATTGAGCATTTGGGATGTCGTAGAGTTTTAGCGAATTTCGTCAAGTCTCCTGAGATGTGTAGCACATATGTTCGCCATCTTCGTATGGTTTGACGGGCATGTCTTAGGCTGAAGTTGACTGGCATGCTAAACTCCCAGCAATATCCCCTATGCTCTCTACTCGGCGCTTCAGGTTTTATACTATGTATATCATTTGACTTGATAGGGCGGCGATGAGGTTGGATGGTTATTGTTTTACTCAATTATTACTAGACCCCATCCAACCAAATAATTCGCGCTATCACTTCAGATAACTTACATAATATTTTACTCGGGGTGTCCTCACAGCACGGCGGCCTCCTCTGCCTGTAGGCGCAAGGCCCGCTCCCCGAGCGTGCCGACGCGCTCCTCCAGAGTCACGGTGTGGGCCTCCAAGGCCTCCTCGCGCTGGCGCGTTGATTCCCGGTCTCCGTCGCCCTCCGCTCTCGGGCTGCGGTGGCATCGAGCACCCCGCGCGCGGCGTCGAGCTGCTCCTCTAGCTCCGCTGCGTGGACCCCGTGCTGGAGGCGGAGATCGGCCCGCGCCTCGTCCATGACGGCGGTAGCGCCGAGGACTGTCTACCTCTCCTCCTCCACCTCGCGGGCCACCTCGATCAGGGCCTCGTTGCGAGCTTCGAGCTCCACGAGGTGCAAACCGTGTGCCCTTCGGCCGGCCTCCACCATTGCCTCCACCGAGTGCCGCCCTTTGTTGACGCGCGCCCACGCCACGTCGAGCTCGGCCCGCTCCCCCTACAGAGCCTGCATCTGGGTGCTAAGCCCATCCAACACAGTGTTGTTGGTCGTGGCCAAGGACTACAGGAGAGGCTCCACGCTCAGCGGGGTGGTGACGGAGAAGAGGGACTGCCGCCCCCGCGGTGGTGGAGTTCGACTCGGCTCGCCGGTCAACGTGCGGGCCTCGGGGCCTCCCCCTAGGGCTTGCTCCACCTTAGCATCTGCCGAGGCATCGGGCCCCAGGGGCACCCCCTCCACGTGATCACCGATGGCCCCCGCGGTCGCCTCAGCCTCCCGCGCGGCCAACTCGGCAACCCGGGCAGCCGCCTCGGCTTCCCGTGCGCTGGCGGCCTCGGCCTCCCGTGAGGCGGCCTCGGCCTCCCGTGAGGTGGCCTCGGCCACCCGTGCTGCCTCTTCGGCCAACCGTGCGAGCGCAGCCGCGGCCTCTTGTGCGGCCGCCTTGACCGCCCGAGCGGTCGCCTCGGCCTCCCGAGCGGCCGCCTCCTAGGTAGCCTCGGCCGTCGGCTCTTCGGCCCCGCCGCTCGCGGGCCGGCCGGCCATGGATTGGCGGCAAGGGTCGCCGCCCCGGGCGCCGCGGGACGGGATCTCGCTGAGGTACAAAAAACAGATAAAAGCAAAATAAGGGACCGGGGGAATAGAGGATCGACCACCTTGGGCGTGAGATCGTACCTGTGGGGTGGGCGGTTGAAAGACCACTTTTGGGGCTTGATGAGGCTCCCCCTACATGGTTCGGTCTCCCCCATCTTGCGGAGCCGCTTCTTCTTCCTCTCGGCCTCGGGCAGGGTGTTAACAGCGGATTTTCGTAATCGACCCGGAGAAGGAGGAGGAAACCGAATCAGAGACAAAGGGCTAAGTTGAAGTCGAACCAGGTCTTGTATCGGACATGGTCAGTGTATCAGACTCAATGAGGCGCTGGCAGGAAGGCTGTATCGGCCGATTCGGATTTGTATGGTTATTGGCCGATGGAGGTTGGAAGTTGACAAAGCCAGCGTGGGCTTGG
The DNA here is from genome assembly GCA_008326285.1 of Oryza officinalis. Classification (NCBI taxonomy): domain Eukaryota; kingdom Viridiplantae; phylum Streptophyta; class Magnoliopsida; order Poales; family Poaceae; genus Oryza; species Oryza officinalis. The sequence goes on along the minus strand of BDMV01000012.1, from coordinate 38,332,857 downwards.
TTTGGGCTCAGGATAAGCTTCAAGGAAGTTGCCAAATAGAGATAAGGCTCGATTTTAGGCAATTGTATCTTGTAAATCAAGTAGGTTTAGATCTAATCTGTGGCAAAAGTCTGCCGCAAAGACTTGTTGTTTGTTAGAGATAAGATCGTGTCCTACATGGACCCTGTTGTAATCTCGGGTATAAATATCCCGATAGTCTGTACATAGAGACTCTCTCACAATCCAATACAACAAACCAGTTCAATCTACTTCGGCGCATCGCCAACCCTTGCAAGAGGTTGACCTTGACGAGTTCTTGCCTTCCCGGAGCAAAGGTAAGAACTCGTTCCCGACGATCGGCATCGTCGGGGCTAGCGTGTCGCTTTAGGCACGTTAAGCCTCGATGAAGTGATCGTCGTCTATCATGTTTTGGGTAATCTTGACAGGCGTCTTAATTATGCTTCGCCGGCGATCTATTCGTTTTAGGGTTTATTGCCGACGACGGTTTAATTATTATGCTTGGTTAGATTGTTCAATGCATCTACCATCCCCAAAAGCAATCGACGGCTTGACTTTCTTTGTGTTAAGTTTCGATTCACACTTTGAGTTGCTATCGACCTTAGTCCTATTTTGAGATCTAACACAAAGCCTGCTTTCGGTTGTAATTAAGGATATAACTAGGGTTTTAGCCAGTTTTATCTGATACACGTGTTTATTATAATGTTTTCATGTGTATCTGTCATCTGCATAAACAGATTGATTAATAGGAATGCATCTGTTATGGATAATTCTCTAGGGTTTATATGTGATTGGCCGATCGGCCATTGTTTTCTGACATGGTTTACTTGTTTCTTGTTGATTGCAGATCAAATCAATTGGCACGCTCTGCACACGACTAGGCAAGCCATTTGGACCTGCACTGGAGTTAAGCAGATCTCCCAGGCCGCCGTGGTAATGCAAAACCCGTTTGTTGCAAGGCGGGTCAAAATTCTGCACCAACACGCTTTTAGCACGCCCGGTGGGACCTCAAGAACGCAAGCTTTGCAACAGCAACAAAAACATTCAAAATGTCGAAGCAGGCCGAGATCTCCGAGGATAACGTCGTCTCCGTAACCGTCGACTAGCTCAACGCAGAACAAAAAGCCGAGATGGACAAGCTGGTTGAGCAGTTCCAGAATATGTACCTGCAGATATATTCTAGGACTCGGCAAGGCACCTTGATTCAAAAGTCTAAGGTGATAATGCCGAGTCCTGGAGATGAAGCTGGCACGTCGGCGGCGGCACACGATCACACCGTCAAGACCGAGGATACCGTGGCACCGACATTGCAAGACAGGATTGACTCCGCAGTTCACTCTGCGCTAGTCAACCAATCAGGGATCCTGGTGAACACATTGACCAATACGGTCAAATCGATCCTAGATGGGTTGATCCACCAGTACAAGCCTCAAGGGCCAATTTATCTACCGGAGAATAAGTTTCCTGCCTATCGGACCTTGAGGAACGACCTGAGCACGACTCAGCAGACGGCGCCGATGCCACCCCCATCGGCGCAGCCAACAACAACACTGCCACTGGTCCTCACCAGGCAGACAGGATGGAGCCCTCAGCATGTCACGGAAGAACAATATGCACAATGGACCAAGGGGAAGCAACCAGTGATCGAGCCGATGCAGCAAGTTCCTGTTAACCAGCCATCGGCCGGACAGCCACAAGCCCCTGTGTTCAACAACCCTCCACCACAAGCTGCATACAACGCGCCACAAGGCTACCAGCAGTATACCACAGGGCAATACGGCGCACAGAACCCTGATCACCATTACCAGCCGTACTCTCCCAGGCAGTATCAGGCAGAGGGCTTGCAACAATCATATCAGCAAGACCTCCCGCATCGGCCCGTAAGATACTGGGCTGATATGATAGCCGAAGTGATGCGAGATCAGTTCGGCTTGAAGCCCAAGGAGAATTCTACGGTGTATCAGCACCCGTACCCCGAGGAATTTGACAGAGTGCCATTGCCAAGCCAATACAAGATCCCGGACTTCTCCAAGTTCTCCGGGCAAAACAATGTCTCGACGTATGAGCATGTGAGCCGATTCCTAGCACAGTGCGGAGAAGCATCGGCTATCGAGGCGTTGAGGGTGAGGTTTTTCCCTCTGTCCTTATCAGGGTCTACATTTACATGGTTTTCATCCTTACCCTGCAATTCCATCAGAGGATGGATAGATCTTGAGAAACAGTTTCACAGATATTTCTACAATGGTGTACAAGAGATGAAACTGTCCGATCTCACCGCCATTAGGCAACGAGTTGACGAATCGGTCCCAGAGTATATCCAAAGGTTTAGGGACATAAGGAACAGATGTTACAGCCTCAACTTGACCGATTCTCAATTGGCCGATCTGGCGTTTTAAGGATTACTCGGGCCGATACGAGAGAGGTTCTCGTCACAGGAATTTGACAGTCTAGCTCAGCTAACACAGAGGGTATCGGCCCATGAGCAACGATTCCAGGAGGCAAAGAAGTTTGCAAAGAAGATCAATACGATTTATCAGTATGCCTCCGACGATGACGATTCAGAAGATGTCGATGTCGACCTGGCCGAGTGGGCCCGGATGAGGAAGCCAACAACATGCCAGTGGGCAAAAAAGGGTGACAAAGAAGACAAGTTTGACTTCGATATCAACAAGGCCGATAAGATATCTGATCTACTGTTGCAAGAAAAGCAAATTCAACTGCCAGTGGGTCACGTATTGCCATCGGCCGAAGAAATCAAGAAGAGAAGATATTGCAAGTGGCATAACTCTTATTCACACCATACCAATGAATGCAAGATCTTCAGACAACAGATCCAATCGGCTATCGAACAAGGCAGAATTAAGATCGATGACGCCAAGAAGTCGATGAAGATAGAAGGACACCCGTTCCCAATCAACATGGTGCGGGCAGACAGGGCCGACGGCGGTGGCCATCGGACCGGCAAGCGACCTTATCAGACCTCTGAGGGCCTGATCAGAAAGTACCAGCGGAGGCAGGAAGAACAAGCTCAAGACTACGCCGATCAAGACAACTCTTACGACCCACATTGGGAGTGCAAGTTTTTCCAGTTCTACTGGAATGAGGGGATGAGGTTGCCATCCATCCAGGAGTGCCCTGCGTGCAATGAGGCAAAAGATTCCTATCAGAGCAGTTCAAGCAGGCAAGCGCATCGGCCGGCCAAGCAAAGAAAATCTATGCATGAAAGGTTGGGGCCGATGCGCCAAGAGCAACAGATCGAAGCCGAGGAGCAAATCCAGAACCCCCAATGGTGCCCAAGCGATGTGTTCAGCAAGACACAAAAACGGCGGGTTCAGAGACTAAGGAGGAAGGAGCAAATCCAAGAGCAACAGGCGACAATAGCCCATCGGCCGGCCAAGACCAAGAAAGAGTGGAGGATAAAATCCACGGTGGTCACGGCCGATGAGGGCACCTCCGATACAGCTCGGGCTTCTACGGCTTCAAAAGGTAAAGGAGTGGCATCGGCGTCTGTTAACATGGTTTTTATTCTACCAGCAGAATACAGCGTGCAGACGGCCGATGAAGCAATGGCCGGCGACGAACAATCTTCGGCTAGACTACAGTTGTCACCAGACCAAGCCATATTCGACAAGCCAGCTGACGACAACCACAGGCACCTGCGGCCGTTATACATCAAGGGATTTATCAACGGGCGGCCGATGACAAAGATGCTGGTCGATGGCGGCGCGGCGGTCAATTTGATGCCATACACAACCTTCAGGAAGCTTGGAAAAGTACCTGAAGACCTTATCAAGACCAATATGGTGTTAAAAGACTTTGGTGGCAACGCTTCTGAGGTGAAGGGGGTGTTCAACATGGAACTCACCGTGGGCAGCAAGACGATACCCACAACCTTCTTCGTCTTCGATGGAAAGGGTTCCTACAGCTTGTTGTTGGGACGAGACTGGATCCATGCAAACTGTTGCGTCCCTTCAACAATGCATCAATGTTTGATACAATGGCAAGGGGACCAGGTTGAGATCATGCAGGTCGATCGGTCAGTACACGTGGCCAATGCCGATCTCGCAGTTTGGGAGATGGAGGGAATCGATTGCTTGTCCGGGCGAGTCTGGGACGCCGATTTCCTCAAAGTAACTGATTGCGATATCGAGACGATTGAAGATCAAGACAAGCAGTTGCTTTAACAAAGATGTGACATCCACTATCCAAGACGAACAAGCTGGTCCCTACACAGACGATGCAGTGGATGAGTTAGATGGAAAATTGGGACAAGGCTTCACGTCGGCCGACGAACTTGAAGAGGTTGATATAGGAATAGGTGATAGGCCTAGGCCGACGTATGTATGTGCTAGCCTGCCAAAGGAATATAAGAATAATCTAATAAATCTTCTGAAAGAGTTCATGCATTGTTTTGCATGGGAATACCATGAGATGCCAGGATTAAGCCGATCGAGAGTAGAACATCGGCTACCTATCAAACCAGGCTATCGGCCATTTAAACAATCTCCTAGGAGATTTAAGGCCGATATGTATGAAGCTATCAAAGCAGAGATCACAAGGCTTTACGACGCCAACTTTATCAGACCCTGCCGATACGCGGAGTGGGTCTCCAACATAGTTCCAGTATTGAAGAAGAACGGCAAGCTAAGGGTATGTATCGATTTCAGAGATCTAAACAAGGCAACACCAAAGGACGAGTACCCTATGCCATTGGCCGATTTGCTAGTCGACGCTGCATCTGGGCATAAGATTATCAGTTTTATGGATGGAAACGCAGGCTACAATCAGATCTTTATGGCTAAGGAAGACATTCATAAGACAGCTTTCAGATGCCCAGGGGCAATCGGCCTGTACGAGTGGGTTGTCATGACTTTTGGCTTGAAAAATGCTGGAGCTACTTATCAGAGGGCCATGAATTATATTTTTCATGATCTTATCGGTTCTTTGATTGAGGTTTATATAGATGATGTCGTCATAAAGTCAAAAGAGTATGATATGCACTTGGCCGATTTACGCAAGGTACTAGAAAGGGCAAGGAAATATGGTTTAAAGAAGTGTGCCTTCGGCGTATCGGCCGGTCAGTTTTTGGGTTTCTTGGTCCATGAGAGGGGAATTGAAATTACACAGAAGAGTATTGATGCCATCCAGAAAATCAAGCCTCCAGAAAACAAGACCAAGTTACAATCTTTGCTCGGGAAGATCAACTTTGTCCGGTGTTTTATATCAAATCTTTCAGGCAGAATAGAGCTATTCACTCCACTGTTGAAGATAAAGGACGATCAGGAATTCGTATGGGGTGATAAGCAACAGAAGGCGCTGGACGATATCAAAGAGTATTTAACCTCTCCCCCAGTTCTAATCCCTCCACAGAAAAAGGTCTCATTCAGGTTGTACCTATCGGCCGATGAGAAATCCATCAGCTCAGTCTTGGTTCAAGATATTGATGGTAAGGAAAGAGCTATTTTTTATCTCAGTAGAAGGATGTTAGATGCCGAGACAAGGTACACGCCGGTGGAGAAATTATGTTTGTGCTTATATTTTTCATGTACTAAATTGAGGCATTATTTACTTTTCAACGAGTTCATTGTGGTAAGTAAGGCCGATGTGATGAAATACATGTTATCGGCCCCTGTGTTAAAAGGACGAATTAGGAAGTGGATTTTTGCCTTAACAGAGTTTGACCTCAGATATGAATCGGCCAAAGCGATCAAAGGACAAGCCCTGGCCGATTTCATTGTTCAACACTGGGATGATTCAGTCGCATATGCAGATATCATACCATGGACGCTGTATTTTGATGGATCTGTCTACCGACACGGATGCGGTATCGGCCTGGTCATTATATCCCCTCAGGGGGCAAGTTTTGAGTTTGCTTTTAATATCAAGCCTTATTATACTAACAATCAAGCAGAGTACGAAGCGGTGCTTAAAGGCTTGCAGTTATTGCAAGAAGTCGAGGCCGATTCCGTAGAGATCATTGGTGATTCACAACTGGTAATTAATCAACTTTCTAGAGAGTATGAATGCAAAGATGATATCCTCAAAGTCTACAATGAAGAGTGCAAGGTGTTGCTTCAAGCATTCAAGATCGTGACAATGAGGCATATACCCAGGAAGCAAAACTTCGAGGCCACTAATCTGGCTCAGGGGGCATCGGGATACAGGCCGATGGCCAAGGATGTACGGGTTCGCGTCGCCGCCGTGGACGCCGACGATTGGAGATTTGCTATCATTGATTATTTGAAGAATCCTTCCCAATCGGCGTCACGGAAGATGAAATACAAAGTATTGCAGTATGTTCTGTTAGATAATGACTTATACCATTGGACGGTTGATGGTGTCTTGCTCAAGTGTCTAGGTCCTGAGGAGGCCAAAATTGTTATGAGCGAGGTCCACGAAGGGATTTGTGGAACACATCAATCGGCCATGGTGTATCGGATGGCTTGCCATGGTGCGATTCAAGTGCCTCCGTATCAGTTGGTTTATGGATATGAAGCTGTGCTGCCATGGGAAACCAACATCGGCTCAAGAAGGATTACTTTGCAAGACGACTTGACAGCCGATGAGTACCATAATCTTATGGTCGATGAGTTAGATGACTTGGCGCATGTCCGATTACGGGCATTAGAAAAGATTAAACGTGATAAAGACAGAGTGGCTCATCATTATAACAAAAAGGTTGTTGCCAAGTCATTTGAGGAAGGGGATCTTGTGTGAAAGCTAATAATGCCGACTGGTTCCAGAGATAATAAATTCGGCAAGTGGTCACCTAATTGGGAAGGTCCTTTTCAGATTCATCGATGTGTCCCTCATAATGCTTATTTGCTTAAGGGGCTAGATGGTGAGATTTATGGACGAGCTCTTAATGGCAAGTACTTAAAGAAATATTATCCTAGCGTCTGGATTGATTCATGATCGGCCCCTCAGCCGATTTATGATAACAGCCGATGTGCTATGCATCGTCTCTAGATGGCCGATATATACTATCGTCCTTAGTTCAAATTTTACAACATGAGCCCTCATATTCTAAAATTTGGGGGGCATATATATATATATGAATTTTTGCAGAATTATTGCAGAATTTTTCGGAATTTCAAGGAATTTTTCAGACTTGGCCTTTTTCAGATTGAGATCGACTTCGGCTGCTTGGCCGATGAGATTGATTATAATAAGGGGATATCTGTTTGTAAGATGGACTTCACAAAAAAAATTTTAAGATGGAATGCCATTTAGACCAAATTCGGCTGCTTAGCCGATGAGATTTGTGTTTATACAATATAAAGACAAAATATGTTACATCACCCGATGAAATCTACAATAGCTGTGATGGCTCTACGGCGAATCTGCTCGATATCTTCTATGACTTGGGCATCATCGGCCGTCGACCCTGGGATTGGCTTCAATGAGGGTCGCAAGGTACTTGGCCGATGCCTTTAACTTTGTCGTTTGGTCTTCTATAGCCTTGGGTGATGCAGCTATCCCGGCCTGGACTTCTTGGATTTCCTTGCGAGTTGCTTCTAGCTTGGAGATGAGGTCTGCTTCGAGGCGTTGGAGTTCTTCAAGTCTGTTCTTCAAGACAATCGGCTCCACAGCTAGCTCATCCAATCTGGTCTTGTCAGAATTGACTTGAGCCTTGCTAGCGGATAGGGCCGATTCCAGGCTTTTGCGTTCCCGCCTCTCCGCAATCCTTTCTTTAGCTTTCTGAAGCTTGAAGCGGTATTGTTCCAAGAAGATGGCCGGTGTTAGGGTCTGCATCAGATCTTCGGGCAGTTGGTCTTGAATTTTTTGTACCCTGACTCTGATGAAAGTACAATCCTCTACCAAAAACTCTAGCGAGGATTCCAGCCGATTGGCAATGTTGGCTAGCTGGTTCTTTAGCTCGTCGGAGATTGATGTCTTGGCTATGGCAAGAGGCTTCTTGTCCTCGTCATCCAGGAACTGGCCGATGTCAAAAGAGAACACATCGGCTAGGTTCTGCAAATATCAGTACAGGTCAAGGTTAACCTAGTCATCGGCTTCCTTTTGCTGTATGGAAGCAGTAGGCGAGGGAGTTGGCTGATGTAGTGCAGGTGATGGAGCCCTTGTGTAACGTCCCGCCTCCACGAGGCCGGGTCCGCTTACATCTAGCAGCTTAAATAGGACATAGACTGCCCTCACAAACCAACACCAGTCTTTTCTGCGCACTTTGTGCTCACTCGTGCGCACCCGGGAAGGACTTCCCGGTCGGTCACCCATCCCTAGATTTCTCCAGGCCAAGCACGCTTAACTTTAGAGTTCTTTGGAGATGGGCTTCCGGAAAAGAAGTTGCAACTTGTTTTCATGAGTATCCTATCAATCCTATTATGCCTTGGGCCGGGGTGTTACATCTGCTCTGATACCATACTGTAACGTCCCGCCTCCACGAGGCCGGGTCCGCTTACATCTAGCAGCTTAATTAGGACATAGACTGCCCTCACAAACCAACACCAGTCTTTTCTGCGCACTTTGTCCTCACTCGTGCGCACCCGGGAAGACTTCCCGGTCGGTCAAACATCCCTAGATTTCTCCAGGCCAAGCACGCTTAACTTTAGAGTTCTTTGGAGATGGGCTTCCGGAAAAGAAGTTGCAACTTGTTTTCATGAGTATCCTATCAATCCTATTATGCCTTGGGCCGGGGTGTTACACCTTGGCTGGAGAAAAGCGAGAAATTGATGAACAGATCTATGATAGAAAGACAATATAAAATCAATTCTTACCGGAGCAATCGGAGAGGGTGGTGGAGAAGGAGAAGGAGTCCTCAATCGGGCTTTGGCCTGTTGACGCCTTTGTAGGGTTGCCTTCTTGGTTCTTAGAGGGGCCGATTGATTTCTCTCCTTGAGTATAGACAACGCAGCAGCCTGAAAAGGATATCAAATTATAGCATACCAATAAGAAGGGCATTGCCCTATCGGCTGGGCTATGACAATGTGTCATCGGTCTATTGGCCGATCGGCCATTGTTTTCTGACATAGTTTACTTGTTTCTTGTTGATTGCAGATCAAATCAACTGGCACGCTCTGCACACGACTAGGCAAGCCATTTGGACCTGCACTGGAGTTAAGCAGATCTCCCAGGCCGCCGTGGTAACGCGGAACCCGTTTGGTTGCAAGGCGAGTCGAAATTCTGCGCCAACAACATCTAATCTCATCGGCCTTAATTAACACATTAATGCCAATCGGTGGTATCGGCCGATGAAGGATAAAAGAGATAAATACACTAGCTAATACTCTAGTGTAAACCTGTATGAACCAATCGACCTGTATAAACATGCTAATCATAGACAAGCTTTAAATAGCGATCTATGATAAACACATTTATATTTGCCGATCCACTCATACAAGTGGCAAACACATATAAAAACATCATAGTAGTTACATGCGTGAGATAAGACCGGCTGAAACACCGGCTCTATCCTTAATTATGATCAAAAACAGGCTTTGGGTTAGACCTCAAAACAGGACTAAGGTCGATAGCAACTCAAAGTGTGAATTGAGGCTTAACACAAAGAAAATCAAGATGTTGATCACTTTTGGGGATGGTAAATGTTTTTAGATAATCTAGACGAGCAAACTAATTCGACCACCGTCGGCAATAAACCCTAAAATGAGTTAATCGCTGGCGAGATAGAATTAGAAAGACACACCAGGATTAGCCAAAACATGATAGACGACGATCACATCGCCAGGGCTTAACGTGTCTAAATCGACACGTTAGCCTCAACGATGTAGATCGTCGGGTACGAGTTCTTACCTCTGCTCTGGGGAAGCAAGAACTCGTAAAAAGCTAACCTCTTGCGAAGGTTGGCGATGCGCCGAAAGTAGATTGATTTGTTGTTGAACTGGTTGAGAGAGCCTTCCTCTATGTACAATCTACCGGGATATTTATACCCGAGATTACAACATGGTCCGTGTAGGACATGATCTTATCTCTAACTAACAAACAAGTCTTTGCGGCAGACTCTTGCCAAAAATTAGATCTAAACTTACTTAATTTACAAGATACAATTGCCTAAAACCGAGCCTTATCTCTATTTGGCAATCTCCTTGAAGCTTATCTTGAACCCAAGCCAAGCCCATGCTAACCCTATCAGCTTTCTGCCTCTATCGGCCAACAGTCATATTGAATCCGTATCGGCCGATACACCTTTTCTGCTAGTGCCTCTTCCAGTCCGATAGGGTTAGGGTTTACGCTTGCTGAGTCCGATACAAGACTTGGTCCGACTCCAACTTAGCCCCTCTTCTCTACGTCAGTCTTCTCTTTCCTCTCCGAGTAGATTATGAAAATCTGCTGTTAACAATCCCATGAGGGATAATTATTCGAATCAGAAGCTATTCATATGAGATGCGCTCGGTCTGCGTCACCCGGGAGATTTATCACTCGGGGGCTTATTAAAAGGTGTGCTATACATGAGGGTATCGGTAGGCTTTCTCGTATTTGGGCCGAGACACATGAGGAGCTTACAGCCCATAATTCAGGTGTGGCTTGACACGTGTCCCTAGGGACTTAAGTAGATTTGCCTTGGCAATATGTGCGTGTCTTATTGCCCAATGCCTTCAAAATCCTTTCATATAGCAGTTACACAACTTTTTGAGGGTTGGTACGATGCAACTTGGAAGGTGACAAACAGTAAAGTTTTTTATAACTGTCCTGGTAACTTTTTTATAGGTTGCAGGAGTTGTTTGGTTTTTACAAAGCATTTGATTTTATATTATATCGATGTTGATTTGCCACCTTGGTGTGCTTCTCTAATTGAGACCAATATTATGGCTTAGGTTTTTTAATATTTTGGTCATATTTTTCAGATGACTGATAAATTTATTATGAGTTTATTAACTCGGATTTTCTATTCCTGAGGTTGGCCGAGTTGTATGCTCTGAGGGGATTCGGGCATAACAACTCGGATAGCATGAGCTTGCCAGTACTCGGGGTCATTATACACTATGCCTTGATTATAAGGTTATGTGTTATATGATTTTTTAGATTGCTTTTGGCTTAGGCTAGGCATTTATTTATATCACTCGAATGAGTATGATTATTATAGTTCTTGACTATATGCTTAGTTTGTTTTAACTAAACATATAGTCGGGGGCTACACCTAATTAGGTGCATCAGTCGATGCACCTAAATATATATTCTTGGTAATTTTTGATAAAGCACTCGGGAGACCTGGGCAGAGGTGATGGAAGCACTCGGCGATGGAAGCACTCGGCTAAGGAGGTATTCGGCTATGAGTTATTCTGGTTTGAGGCAAAGTTATCTTGTCGACTGTGAAGGTATCAGGGGCTACTATAGAAATTATGGGTACCATATACCTACACGGCTAGCTTATCCGACTAGCTATAGGGGTAGGTTATGGCTCATGATTATGTAATCGGCTTAGGACTTGAGTATTACGTTACCTTATGTAATAAGGAACGGCTTATAGTCTAGAGTTGGTAATATTAAGGAGTCCGATATAGTATGTAATTAGGTCTCCGACTTGTGAGCCTATTCTCCGAGACTATATAAGGAGGATAGGACGTCCCTTGAGGGATAGGTTGATAGACGAAAAGACAGATTGAAAGAGATCGACATAAGAGATCAAGAGATCAATAAACTACCCGGTGGATCTAATCCCCGAAACAGGAGTAAGGTATTACTTCTTTATAAAAGGCCTGAACCTGTCTAAACCCCTTTGTCTACTAACCCATCGTGCTTGGCGCTTGACTGCTACCCCCAGTTTCTTATTGCCGAAACCAAGTTTCGACAGTTGTGCTCTCTTTCCCCTTCCAGGATGACTATTAGCATTTTGAAAAATGGTACTTTAATTCCTTCATCACTCTTTTGTCACCGTCGAGTGTGCCACCACAGAACCCCTCCGCTACTATAGCTGCCATGGTCTCCACCACAGGCGTCTGGAATAACTCCATGTTGTCAGGAATTATCCCAGCGATCACTCACCGGAGCCCGGACGAACACAACGCGATCACACTGTGGCTAAACCTGCAAATCGCTGAAACGAAAACAAAGAAACTTTGTGCAGCATTCAACAGCTTGCTGCTTTTTCTCCTTACTCCATTATATAAGCGGAAGATTACAACTGAAATGAAACTACCGAGACTGATTCTCACGCCCGCAATTTGCTGCGTCCATCCCCACAGCTGTGAGACGTGCGTCACGCCCATGGCGCACGACGCGGGAAGACGAGATAACCTCGGATCCCGCTCTAAGCAGGACTGCCACAAAAACGGCTAGCTCATGCATGACTGAATCAAAATACAAAGTGGTAAACTTACTAGCTAAGTTACTAAGGCACACAAGTTTATTTGCAACAAAACTCCCCCTAAGACTGATGTGCCTTGGCGACTGAAATCATACCAACTTTTTCTCGCATCTCCTGGAATTTGATTCGTGGTAGCGCCTTCGTCAGGATATCCGCGAGTTGCCCTCCGGTGTTGATGAATTCCAGCTTGATTTCCCCGTTCTCCATAGCCTCACGAATAAAATGAAACTTGGTCTGAATATGTTTGCTCCGGTCATGGAAGACGGGATTCTTCATTAGGGCGAGAGCAGACTGATTGTCCACCCTTAGCTCGACGACTTCAGGCGCGGCACTCCTGAGATCACCGAGGAGCCGGGCAAGCCAAATGCCCCGGCATGCAGCTGTAGCAGCTGCAATGTATTCTGATTCGCATGAGGAGAGCGCCACAACACTCTGCTTCTGGGATTGTCTACTGATCAGGTTTTCTCCAAGAAAGAACAGCACACCGGTAGTGCTTTTGCGTGTATCAACGTCGCCGGCCATGTCACTATCGTTGTAGCCTTGCAGCTTATTCTCCCCTCTGTTAGTGTAGCGGCACCCAAAATGGATTGTTCCCGCCACATACCGGATTATCCTCGTCACAGCCGCCAGGTGTTCGTCCGTTGGCCTCTCCATGAATCGACTCACATAGCCAACAGGGAATGCAAGATCCGGCCTGGTATTCACCAAATAGTGCAGACTCCCCACCAAGCTCCTGTACTCCGTGGCATCCACCAATGGCGCTGTGCTCTCTCTGCTAAGCCGCAGCCGCGGCTCCATGGGTGTGGCGCAAGGATTGCAACCAGCAAGCCCTGCTTTCTCCACGATCCTCAGCGCGTAGGCCGCATGGTTCAGAGTGATGGCACCCCCTTCTTGATGCACCTAGATCCCCAAGTAAAAGCTCAAGGGACCAAGGTCACTCATCTTGAATTCATCCATCATCTGGGTCTTGAACTCAGCGATCATGTTGCCATCACCTCCGATGACCACCAAGTCGTTGACATACGCATTGACCAACAGCCTCCTGCTGCCGTTGCCACGTGCATACAAGCCATGCTCCAGCGGGCTCTGCCTGAACCCCAGCTTCTTCAACGTGTCGTCCAACTTGGTGTTCCAAGCCCTGGGCACCTGCCGGAGCCCATACAGTGCTTTATCAAGCCCATTTACCTTGTTCTCCTCTCCTTCCACCTCGAACCCGGGTGGCTGAACAACGTACACCTCCTCAACCAGCTCTCCATTTAGGAATGCCGATTTGACATCCATGTGGTGCACCATCCATCCTTCCTATGCGGCGAGTGCAAGGAGCAAACGAACAGAATCGAGATGAGCTACCGAAGCAAATACCTCGTCGAAATCCACCCCGGCACGTTGAACGTACCCTTTTGCAACCAGGCGTGCCTTGTGCTTGACGACGACGCCCTGCGCATCCTTTTTCAGTTTGAAGACCCACTTGAGTCCGATCGGCCGGTGGCCAGCCGGTAGATCAACGAGCCGCCAGGTGTGATTCTCTTCGATTGAGGCAATTTCGTCGAGCATGGCGCGTCGCCACGCTTCCTCCCGCTCAGCCTGCGCGAAAGACGTCGGCTCCTCGCCTCTCACCATCATCAATTCCTCCTATACGTCCCGCACAGCCAGGCCCGGCGGCATGGCCGGCCCCAGAAGGTCATCCAGGCGCCGGAATCGAAGTGGAGCGTCGTCGTGGTCCGCGTCGAGGTCGTCCTCGGCACCGGCGGGAGACGACACGAACTCTACCTCCGACGCGCTGCTGCGCACTGAAGGTGTTCGACCAGGTGACGCCAGGCTCGGCGTCGTCCGCGGCGAGGGCACACCCATGTGGGCGAACCCGTGAGTTCCTGAGGTTCGCCAACCTCAGGGGACGACTGGTACACCGTATAACCAGCCCATGGTCACCCCCGCCGCTGCCCGAAGCACGGCCGCCGGAGTCGAGAGGAGTGCCCTACTGGTGATGACGAGCGACGACGCGGCATGAGGACTCCCTCCAAAGCGCGATCACGAGTCCACTCTCTAAACCTTGCTCTGATACCAATTGTCAGGAATTATCCCAGCGATCACTCACCGGAGCCCGGACGAACACAACGCGATCACACTGTGGCTAAACCTACAAATCGCTGAAACGAAAACAGAGGAACTTTGTGCAGCGATCAACAGCTTGCTGCTTTTTCTCCTTACTCCATTATATAAGCGGAAGATTACAACTGAAATGAAACTACCAAGACCGATTCTCACGCCCGCAATTTGCTGCGTCCATCCCCACAGCTGCGAGACGTGCGTCACGCCCATGGCGCACGACGCGGGAAGACGAGATAGCCTCGGATCCCTCTCTAAGCACGACTGCCACAAAAACGGCTAGCTCATGCATGACTGAATCAAAATACAAAGTGATAAACTTACTAGCTAAGTTACTAACTAAGGCACACAGGTTTATTTGCAACACATGCTCGCTGCGAGATCTTCAAGTGGATACACTCCAACTCGTGCCTCATCATCAAGCCCCATTGTACAGTTGCGGTAATGAGTTCAGACCTCTCCACCACATCATGCTTACCCTAGCTCTATATCCCTATAAATAGCACTAGGCAGCATTGAGATGGCCTTCGGACTATGTACGTGTGTGCAAATATATCGCCAAATTTTTATCTGTTCATGTGGAATTGGTTTTATGGGCTTTTGGAATTTGCACAATTTTATGAGGTGTTTTGGTGATCTTATTAGCGAATTCTTCACATCGGAATTGGTTTTTTTTTTTGGAAATGCTTCGATCCGAATTTGATGTGTATGGAAGTTGTACAAATACAGGTAGCAGGTGGATGTGCTAGGGTTATTTATGGCTGTTTAACCATTTGGGGTTCTTAGACGGTCTGGTTTTAACAATTATGTTGACTTGAATTTTGGAGATGCACTGTTGAACTTTTCTGTTGGCACAAACAATGTAATAACATCCAAGGAGCAGAAATCACCCAAGCCTGATTCCGAGTCAGAACATCGTAGTTGAGCCTGAAAGATTTACGAGCTACTCTTTTCGTCCCTTATATTTTAAGAATCGTAGACTATCCAGATTCGTAGTACTAGGATGTGTCCTATCTAACAAAAATTCTTTATATTTTGAGACGGATGGAGTAGTAACATATAAGGAGGGATTTACTAGTTGGCGATTCTAGGTCTCCATCATCTAGGAGAGATCACCGGTGAGAACATTGCTTGTGGACCATTCTTTGCAATTCGACTCATTTGAGGCGCTCGGAGCTCTATGTGGTACCGTACCGTACATGGGGAAACTGCATGTATATTATGTCCAGATCAGGGGGAGGGGGTAGCTTGTTTTCTTTATGAGATTTTTTCTTTTTCCCTTTTTGTATGTCGATCATCTTATTATGCTGTTGTACATTTGGATGTTGGTCATTTGTAGATATCATATACTGCTATTGTGAATAAAAGTTGCTTGCTCTCGACAAAATTCTGATCAATCTGTATGTTGTCTGCGGCAGGCCAGGCCTTGCATCAAATGGTTTTCGATCGTTCAGACGGCTTCAATGCTGTGTTAAGGTATGTGTATGAATGGCTATTTTGTTTGGTTAAGGTATTTTGATTCTCGATCATGTCAAAGTACTGAAGTTACATATAGTATGTGTGAAAAAAAGAGTAATCATCATCAGTTGAAAATCCATTGAGATATACATACAGCTGCAGTCGTCCTATGTTGTTGTTATGTGTACATGCATGTATAGGAAAATAAATGGAGGGAGGCATGGAATTATCAAGTAAGGTGGAGATGGAGTGGGACACCGGGCGTTGGGTGGAGCAGCTGAGCCTCCGGGAGCGTGTCGGCCAGCATGGCCTTGAAGGCCTCCACCGTGCCCTCCGTGGCGACGACGGCGGTGAGGAGGCCCTTGGCGTCCACGTCGCCGTTGCTCATTGGGACCACGTACCTTGCGCGCAGTAGGCTGGCCAGCTCAACGGCGTCCTCCTGCCCGGAGACGAGGGTGAAGTTGGCCGGGAGGAGCTGCTTCACGACGGGCGTGATTACCACGTCGGCACGCAGCGCCTCCTTGTCCAGGAAGGACCGGTCGTACACGCAGTGCGGCTCGTAGTACACAAGGCCCGGAGCTGCTTCTTCTTGTTCGTCTTCGAGGAAGATGATGTAGCCGTTCTCCGGGCGCTGCCATGGCGGGCCAAGCACGGGGCCAGGGGTGGCAAGTATGCGGACGCCGCCGTTGCAGTTGGTGGATTGGCCGGGCTCCAGGTAGGTGACGTCGCGGAAGGGGTTGGGCAGCGCGGCGAGGATGGAGCGCGCGTTGGGGGTGGTGACGACGGGCAGGTCGGGGGCGGCTGCGGCGAGCTGGGCCAGGGTGCGCGCGTGGCAGTGGTCGTCGAGGCTCTGCGTGATGAGGAGCAGGTCGAGCCCCGGAGGCTGCAGCACATCTTGGACGCCGAGCTTCTTGAGGCGTTTCTTGGCGGCGTCGAATAGCCATGGCGCGCCGAAGTCGAGGTTGCCGGCGAGGATAGGGTCGACCAGGATGCGCGCGCCGCCCACCTCCCACAGCCAGCTGTTGATCTCCAGGTAAGTCAGCTTCACCTGACTCTGCCTCTTCGTTACGCCGGCGGCACCGGCGCTAGACGAGGAGCTGCTGCTGCTGCTGCTCATTCGGACGGCTATCGGTCTGGGTCGCTCCCGCGGCGTGGAGGCGGCGAAGGTTCTCCGGCTGCAACTGCTGCTCATGCTTATTAGCTGGTGGAGGCCGCCCATGGTGGTGGTGGTGGGGATGGTGGTGGTGGCCATGGCGAAATTTGCGTTTGCATCGCAGAGACGGTGGTGCTCTGCTGCGGAGTACTCTCCTCGACCTGTGGCTGTGGCCGTGGGGCGCCGGCTACGTGTCCAAGTGGCAACCACCCACCCATCCAATCCTACCGATTCTTCCTCCTGCTTTTACTTTTGACCCGCTGTTGCCTTTTTCTTCTTTTTTTTTTATTTATATGATCGAAAGAGAAAATTTTCATTCTACCATCGTCAAAATAGAGATTCATCACTTCACATTTGATATTCAATAGAATGTCACTCTCAAGTGTGGGGTTTTGTCGAAATGCCATTAACTTTTATTTCTGAGAATTAAAAATTGTTTTGTCTTTTTCCTTCTATGTTTATTGACCAAAATACCCCTGATTGAATCCATTCAATCAGGGGTATAGTGGGTCGCGCGGACGAGGGTATGCGTGAGAAGAGGAGAAGCGGCGGTAGGATGACACGCTAGGACGGGAGCCCATGCGAAGACGTGCGGGGATGGCGGCAGTGCAAGAGGAGCGGCGGCGGCTGGACGGGGCTAACCCTAGCTCCTAGGCCGTTGCTCCTGCTCGAGTAGGAAGGAAGAATTAAAAATTTTGATGGCTTCAATCAAGAGTATTTTAATCATTAAACATAGGAGGGAAAGGACAAAATAATTTTTAATTATCAAAAATAGAAATTAATGGTATTTAGACGAAGCCCCAAACTTAAGAGTGACATTCTAGCGAATCCCAAATACAGATTGATATTTTTGCAAATCCTGTTTCGATGAGGGTAGAATGGCAATTTTCTCTGATCGAGGCCAGGTCGGACTTGTGAGTTCTCTTAATAAAAAAGAAAGAAAACGAGAATTGGTGAAAAACGTTCGACAGATTTCTTCGGTCATAACTTTTGATTTTTCTACTATTAGATGTACTTTATGATTCATGCTACCAACTACTTCCCGTGCTTTTATTTATAGATGAGGATAATTACATTCTAGTTATTACATGCTGAAGCTGAAGTAGTTACAATATAAATATATTGTAGTTATATTTAAAAGTTTTTTTAAAAAAAATATCAAATGTTATATACTCAACAAGTGTTTCCATGGAGTAGGTAATCAACCGCGCCCTATTGATTAGGGTTTGGTCAGAAAAAGAGAAAAAAGAATACGTAAAAATAGTAAAGGAAAATAATAGATGTATTGTAATTGTTCAAAAGGGTCTAATTGACCTATCACTCCAATATATGTAGTAGTAGACATCTACAATAAAAACTACATGTAAACTCCACGTAACATGGCTAACCGACTACGACTGATGTTCTAAACTTCAACAATATTCAAAAATTTTTCTTGGTTTTCGTTAGCACGCTTTTCAAACTCCTAAACGATATGTTTCGTGCGAAAGCTTTTTCTATAGAAGTTACTTTAAAATATCAAATATATCTATTTGTTAAGTTTATAGTAATTAAAACTTAATTAATTATATGTTAATGGTTTTTTTACATGCGTCAATTTAATCTCACTCAAATTTCCTTCGACCCAACCCGCGCAGACGTTTGATTAATCTCTCGTTGTGACACAATAGCCCGCATCGCCCTTTGCCTCAATCTTCTCGTATGCATCTCAGCAGCTGTCCTTCTCTGCGCATAATTCAGTTCTGTCCCTCCGTGCAATCCCATGCGGCTAGAAACCCAGCACAGTAAAACCATCAAGCCTTCCACCACTGCAGCGCCAGCCACACATCATCTTGCATGCAAGCAATACCCCAGGCCCTGACAACACCTCTGTAAACTAACGGCAATGCCACTCCATCACACTCCATAATATAAACTAGAGGATGGGGCGCGCCACCTGTACGTATTTGGTGCGAAGAGAGTGATAATATGTTGGGTAGATTTGCAAAAACAATTGAAAATTAGCATAGGTAAATAAACATATCAGAAATAAAATATGAGAGCAGGTGGTTATAGATAACATACTGGACTGTTTACTACTCATAAGAATCTTGTTAGCTAGCAGTCTCTAATAACGGCTAGATATTTAGGTGGTACGTTATCTTTACAAGTAGAGTGCGCACGATGACCATCTAAGGTGCAAAGGTAATTAGCATAACAGTAGAGTACCATAACAAGTAAATGGTTGATTTCCATGGGGATGGATACTGCAGTTTGTTAGTAGGAAAAAGATGATTATAGCATACAGTCTTCATAGGGCATCAATTGTTGCCTGCATTATTAGCATACCTGAAGTTGATCTATGCTAACAATCAACATATTCTGGGATTAACATGCTAATAGAAGTTGATCTATTAGCATTATTGTTTCAGTCGTAAATCAGAATACGTTGATTGTTAGCATAGACAGTTCTAAATCAGAATATGGCTCAATGATCTACTTCAGAGATTAGCAAGTCTAAATCTATGTTTCATATTCCTATATTCCTCGTTTGATTTCTACAAGCATTGACAGATTCTTAGAAGCATAGTGTATTAGATAAGTAACTTTCATAAATTCAAAGCAGGTGCAATGCTCATCACAGGATGTAGGTTTTATACAAGATATCATACAGTACGCAGGGGTGAGTTTCATATATAGCTGGTCATACTAATGGCTTAGATTTGCAAAGCAAAATAGGACCACATTGTCTAGTTGTTGCTTCATTGGTTCTGTTCGAAAAGAGATAGAATGCCTCACCAATCAATTGACCTATAGGGAAGTAAAAACCGATGTATCTCGTTGTTGCTTCATTGATTCTGTTTGAAAAGAGATAGAATGCCTCACCAATCAATTGACCTATAGGGAAGTAAAAACAACTGTGTTAATTAATTGGGAAAGTGGTTTGCATACATGCACATATTGTACCCAATTAGGCACCCCGAAGAGCTTGCACAATGGGAGTTCCTCATCATACCGTCCTTGAAAGAGGGAACTATTGTCCACTACAAACAACACATCCTGCATATACCATCAAATCACACAGTGCAGGTTCATGATAATTCAGTTCATAATTGGCTATTTTGGCCAATGTAATTTCTCTTGCTACTAAAAGAACAATAAATGGTTTTCTCTATATGTTGAATAGGGAGAGACATGGTGGCTTAAAATATTGCCAAGATGAGGAGCCTAATTGGTTGAAAGCCTGTCCTAACAATCAACATATTCTGATTTACGACTGAAACAATAATGCTAATAGACAGCTCCTTAACACGAAAATCATAGAAAAGAAATCAGGTAAGGTTAATTGCAAACATAAACATCACTATGTTCAAGCTTTCAAATTAACAAATTCCATCAAAAGTTAGCAACGATATAAAAATCATGGACAAGGTTGGAAGGTGATATGTTGAAGATTTATTTTTATTATTTCCATTAGCTTAGCTGCAAGACTTATTTGCATAGAAATCACACTACACAGAGTCATCAAACTCTCTAAAGGGATAATGAATTAATATATAGAAAATAATTACCTGCATAAGTTTTGAATGGAAGTCGCCAACCTGATAAATCATCACCTGCATGTCATTCATTGTCGAAACACAATCTGAGGAACCACTGGTTAGTGACTTAGTTTTGTAAAAATCCAGTAAGGCACAACTTGCGGTACTCTGTAAAACAAACAGATCGAGAAAGAATCCCTGTAAAATATCAGAACCTGATAAGCAAAGCAAATACTTTATATGGCACTAAAAACAGCTAGAAACCATGAAACAAAGTATGAAAAGCATTAGCTTTCATAAATCAACGGGGTAGGGAAGTTTATGTACAGCAACAAATTACGCCCATCTAAAGACCTCAAATCAGTAAACTTAAGGAGGTGTGCTGCATCAGCTAATTTCCTCACGGCTTCTCTACACCTTAGAAAGGACTCGCTTTATGCACACAATTTATTTTGTAGCAACTAATATTCTACTTAGCAAGAACAAAAGTAAAAGGCTGAACTTGTACTCCAATATTTCATAAATGACGAACCCTTATTGAGAAAACACGATAAATATATACGGTGATGCCTCTAGAAAATGCTGTCTTAAAAAAGGAATGCACTCAACAAGGATATAATGATTGAGGGTACAGTGGCCTTAACCAGTATCTGCAAAATATTACATATCTGTAGCAAATATGAATCATATGCATGGAGACGTAGCGCAGACAACCAACATGATCAGGAGCATGCATGTCACCTGGCTCATAGCCCCCATCAGCATCGCTCACAACCATCAAGTGAATACTGATTAATATGTAGATCGCTTTGTTCTATTCGTGATTCGACAGCGACACCTCCTCATCCACAAATCATCATGTAATCTGTGCTCAGGTACAAAAAAAACACCATAAACCAGGAGAAATTCCGTATATCGGTCAAGATTACAAAATGATAGAAGCACCAACTTAGCTTCAGCTGGAGCCCAAACACTACATGCAACAATGCAAAACTGACATAATAATAGCACATAACTCCCCTAAAAAAAATAGCACATAACTATGACAAACACATATAGTTTCGAGATAACACATGTTAATCTATAGACATGATTCAATCTAATGTATTTTAGTTTATAAGAGTCATACATAAGGCATATCGATTATATGTTCCAAAAAGGCCAACAATAGTAATACTGGAATAGACCAATCATTATTTAACCAAAGGTGGTTGAAAAATGTACATATGTATTCGTATCCGCATCCACAAGAAACGTCATTGTATTTGTATTCATATGTAGCAAAAATTATCCATATTCATATCTTTGTCCAGATTATGCGCTCCGGATTGTATCCATATTCTTCTTTTTGGGAGCGGACAGAAACTATCCACTCCATGACTAAAATATAGAGGATAATATATGTATGGCATCTCATATTGAATAATAAATATTTCCATGATTTCCACAAGTAACAGCAACTTATCCATATTCATATCTTTGTCCAGATTATGCGCTTCGGACTGTATCCATATTCTTCTTTTTGGGAGCGGACGGAAACTATCCACTCCATGACTAAAATATAGAGGATAATATATATATGGCATCTCATATTAAATAATAAATATTTCCATGATTTCCACAAGTAACAGCAGCATTTGCACCTAGATAATCCAACCAAACCACTCAAACTCATTCTCAAGCAATGGAACTAAATGGAAATTTTGAAATAGCACATGCCATGACAACATTTAACAATGCCATCGATAAGCAAAATAGGACCTATAGAGATAGCCATAATTTTGGCTCAAATTGAAGATAAAAAAAACTGCACTGAAAGAAAATGCTGACATTATAAGCACCTGATAAAGTTGGGACTAACAGAATCAACCCACCATTTAGGAAATTTTGTTTTACTAATTATATTAAGAGGCAAGTACTAATTGCAAACAGATTCTCATTTTTACCCTCTATATCTTATCGAAAGTGAAATATTGAAGGCATTCCTAGGCACCTCGCAAGCCTTGTGAAATTCAATATAATGTGTCAAAATGCAGTACAGATAGATCGACACCAACATATCCCATGGAGATGTTACCTTGATGAACAGAAGCAATATGAAGAGTGCAACAAAACTCAGTTCCTGACTGTTAGCTTGGTAAAACACCATTCAAGAATCTCATCAGACACCTGCGACATTTTTAGGGTGTATGTGAGCTTTCAACATGAATAAAAATTGAAAAAAAAAGAACAAAATGTTATCTGAAATATGGTTGTGCATTTAGCAATCAAGGATAACTTTAAAATCAAATGACAATCCGAATTCATGACAATGTAACCAATCAACATGGCAGGAATCTAGCCATGGAACAAAAGAAACAGTCACCAACATGTCTTGGGCTAAGGATACTCTCACATAAGCAGTCATGTTGTGCACACAGGCTGGTACGTCAATGCTTTTAGCTGCATGCTATGCGCACAAATAAATTCCAGCATCAACAATAACCAGGGGAGATAGAAAGAGAGAGAATGCACCTAGCATACCGGATGCTCCAAATCGGTGGAAGGCTGCACAATGCTTGTACTGCCCAAATTACAGCGAGTAGAGGCAACAAAAATTTGTAAATCCCCCAGAGGAAAAAGGAAAAGGAAAAGAAAATCCCCCAAATCAGCAGCAGTGAAGAGAAGCTCTGGAGCTCCTGGTTGAATTTGAAAGAACAATGGATGAGCACACGACCGATGGATACCGTGCAACCCCATCATCATCTTCATCTCCACACTACTCCTTGAGTAGTCTATCTGCACATGGAAGGCGCTGCCAAGGTGTTCACTGCCTTGGAGCAATGCCGGGCCACCCGAAGCTCCACAAACTGCTCAGTGGTCTCAACTGCACCAAGATCGACAACCTCACCATGCTGCACGGAGTCGTAGATCGTAGTTAAACCTGAAGTAGAGAACATAGGCAATCTTATCATACATATTTTAATTTAGCGTCAAAATAGAGGCATGAATTTTGAACACGATGAGAGAGGCATACCATTTTAGTTTAGCATCGTTGCTCCTGCATGTTCAGATATGTGCATCCCAGAATGTCGTAGCATCACTGTAGATATAAGTATGTAAGATATATTTACATACATATGTAATTTGAAATACACATATAGTTGATTTATTTGTAACAATACACTATATAGTCACATTGACACTGCAATGAACAATAATAACTCAACATCAGATTGAACATATCATATTCTGGGTTTTGAGTGATAAATTATGAACAATAGATATTAATAGGCAGTTATAGGTCAATAGGAACATATTAGTTGCTGAAAAATTTTCCATGCCATCTTGCATGAAAAATTAACATAAGCAAATATCCTGCTGTAAAGACAATGCTCCTAGCCTCATTTGTCCAAATTGATAAATCTTTGAGCTAAACCATGGTATCTGTACGAAGACAATAGGAGATTAATGATATCTCCGGTACTATATTGATAGGCTTTAAAACTGAAAAAATTCCATTATTGCAAAGACAATTTAATTAATATGGTAGAGGCACTCACTAATACTTAATTACATGATCAACCAATTCACCTAATTCCATATGAACATGTGTCGGAAACTTTGAAAAATCACAATGTTCAAAATATGTGAAGAGGCAACATCATCTATTAGCGATGCAGAAATGTCTGATTTTAAGCTTAGAACACAAATTCCTGGTGTGAAATCTGGGAAAAAAAGGGGGGGCTGTTTGGCAGCTGGTTCTGTGGCTGCGGTTGCGGCAGCCAGCAGCTTACTTGTGCCTGTGTGCGCTGTTCCTGGTGGCTGCAGCTGCGCCATTGCCAGGCAGCCGAACATGGCAAAAATTTGAGGGAAAAAAGGAACATGATATGTTGCATCTGCCATGAAAGAGCAGCTAGAAAATAGGAAAATTATATATTCTCCTGATGTGCCTGCCTTTAAAACACAAACATGCTCCGTAGTATTACTATTTTCATGATGCCACATTTACTACTTTTGCTCACGGATGGAAAAGAGACGGTTATTGTGGCTAAGAGGTCACATATATAAATGCCGCATATATGAATCCATTCAAGAAGAAAGCACGAACAGATAGGGCCAAAGTAGGAGGATTTACCAAGATGAGTTGAAGAGGGTGGCTAGTCGACCTTTACGAAGTCAGCGTGCCAATTTTTGAGGTCGAGACCAACACCTCGGCAGCGTTGTGTTGCTCCTTTCCAGCTCCTCCTCGCCACACTGGCTGCTGGCCTGCATCAGTGCGTCCTCCGCCACCCTAGAGTGAGGGCTGAGGTCGCCGCCGGCGGCCACCATCTTCTTCACCAGTATCGTCCCTTCTCGAATCGATCTGCTCCTCCTTCCCCATGACCGAGGGACACTGGTGACACAATGCATACAACTGTACAGAAAAAGAAAAAATCAAGGCACACAATGATTACACATACCAGGTTTCCTCTTCTTCTGTAGACATCCAAAGCTTTGGTAGCACCAAGTTTTGTCATGCGAAAGAACTGCACCAGTTCAAAAATATAATTTGATCATGATTAAATCGGGCAGATCCACCTATGATTCAAAGGAAAAGAAAACCGGTAAATAATAGAAGTACCACTACCACAAGATTAATGATGCCAGCATTGGTTGCACAATAAATCTTGAAGCTTTCCTTCATCACCTAAGTAATTCCATTACATCGCCATTTATCATGAGTAAAAGGAATCAAATAAATGGTTCTAACCAACAGTACCCAGAGTTCAGAAATCAGAACCAAGGTCAGGCATACCATAGCTAAGGCACATTGTATAAGATAGCATGCAAATGTTGGTCTTCAGGCTGCACACACAGTTACAGCATTAGTAAATGCTCTGTACAATTCAGAGCCTTTAAATCACTCATAACTTTATTTAGCTTGCAAAATAAATTCAAATCAACAATCAATATGTTAAAATACTACAAGCTACACACATGCAGAAAACTTATAATGGACTATACATGGTCTGAGTTCAACATTTTATCTACGGAGTATAGTACCTTGATTATCATTTGAAATGATCATGTAACTCTACACATGGCAGATCACATTTTAACTATGATATTACCTGGACTCTGCTGCAACAGTACTCTTGTTTTGTTGGTTGATGTTTTTTATAAACTCTCATGTTGTATATCATTAAATTAAAGGATTCATGTTGTTGCACTTCTTAAGCATCACAATGTATTGGTGATTTGAAGCCCACTTCTTCTGATGTTTCCTCTTAATACCATGCAATTTACAAATTTAGATACTTCACGACAACTCTCTGCAATTCGACAAATTCTATATTCATAGCGTCAAGGGGATTCTTCAGAAAGTAGGATTTGTACCGTGGACACATGCATATACCCTTTTTAATGAGAAAATTAAAATTGACAATTTAGAAATAGGAACACAGGCTTTCCAGAGCACATCAAGCAAACAAGAGCAATCATATGAACATGTAGAGTTTTAGCGCGCCAAATCGCGCCACCTAAATGTAACAAATGACCTATTTACAGAGTGAGGCACAGTAGTACTGCTGCAACACACACACAAAAAGATTCTGTACACATATAAACCAGCTGACCTCATCATCACAAATTGGAACGACCATATTAGGCTTGCATCAAGTTGATTTTCAGCCTGTCCAATTTGAACTTGACCTGAAAAATGAGCTGACAATGTATAACTTCACAAACAAAAGTTTTTGATATTTGTAAGGTGAATTCAGAATCAGTGCAAGGTGGTACTGCAAATCATAATGGCATCAGAGAATGGCGGAAGCAGCTTTTTGAGCTTCCAGATCTCCTCCTTCATAGCAGCACTATCATGGCACTTGTCAATGAGCAGTTTGTCAGGAATGAGCTTTCATTGCTATATGTTCACCAAGTTTATCATAGTTATGTCAGCCAAGTGCGATGGATAAAAGAGTTGTTTTTAACAAAAAAAATTGGTGCCCTAAGATCCAGTGGACCCTGACCTTATAGGCTGCTGAAGAGATCCAACCATGCCATGACATTAGATTGATCATGTATATGCAAGCTTCTACAATTTGTGCAAAGCTCTGTTGATCAGAATTCTCCCCCAGTCTCTGCAATAGTGCAATGGTGAGTCCATGTATCTGGTGATGTTAGAGAAGATAAATATCAACAAAAAGAGGCATAATTTAGCAGCTTATCATGCACATCTTATAATGACAGTGTATTTTTTGTGAATTTTTTGAACATCAATTTTCTGAATGAGATGACCATCCTGAAGATTTCCTAATTTTTTTGGACAGGCTCTGAGTTTGCCTCAAGGACTGCCTAAACTAAACTGAAATACCATCACATTTTCTCAATTTAAAATCAGTTTTATTTAATCATGGACCTAAAGCTAAATCTTTCGAACTTAAATATATTAAAAAATGTTGAATCTGCTGCAGTGCATGCACTGTTACATCTCAAAGATTGCTTGATCATGCTCAAAGTACATATAAAAAAGCATCCTTTACTTCATAGAACATCGAAATTAAAGATACCAGTTCACTCTAAAAGGTACAAAATGCCAAAGACTTGTCTCGGAAAAGTATATACATCAAAGCGGTCACAAATTCATGACCTAGCCTTAATCATTAAAAAATCACATCATGTATAATGTCATTTGATTGTATATCAGCATCATGTGCATATTTGAATATGAGAAAAGTTGTATAAGTATAAACTAATCTCAAGAGGGTGAATATTTGAATAGGCAACAATAATACATCTTAAGCTTGAAAAGAAAGTAGGGGGAAAATTACCGTGCAAAGAACAGTGTTGTGCTAATTCCTTCACTATGTAAAAAACTCCTGTACCTCACTTGAAGGTGTACAATAACAAGCCATATCTCAATTTCTTTCTTACCACATTCAAGGCCCATCTGTACATGAGAAGGAAGATGAAGCTCTGAATATAATGATAAACTGAATGCACATCATAAGTGTCATCCTGAGAATGATGGTGATTATAGTTGTTTTTTATATGTTACATTATTGATGCTATTATGTGAAACTCATGATTACTTGTAAATATAGCAACAAAAAGGAACTACTGTTCATGTACTGTTAACTAAAGGACCAGAATAGCATAAGAGGGGAAAAACTAATATGAAAACCTCCTGTAAAGTAAACGGCACCAAGTTGGTTATTTGGTTTAGTCAACAATCTAAAGAAGAATTGAATAGACCAACAAATTTACTTCCATCCCAAGATATGCATAGTAGAATAAATTGCATAGAACTCACCTAGCCCAGCTTTATTTGCACCATTCTCTTATGCTCTTGCCATCACCATCATCACCCATTGGAGTAGCAGGGAACATGGGGAGATCACATGTCCTACAAAGCAGACATTGTGATTTAGGAGAGGAGGGCAAGAACATGTAAATAGATAGGATAATTCTTTATAAAATAAAAAGGAAGGATGGACGCAACAAATGTTCTTCTGCAAACAGGGAATCCTACTTGCATTCAGAACGAAATATCCCAACAGGAGGCTCAAGTGATTATGGGACCACCAAAATTTTAACATATATATCTTTTGTCTTTTCCTTCCTTGCAGCAAGTTATGGAAATTACTGCAGCTACCATGGTTTAGTGAGAAAGCACATTCAGTTTGCATATCCACCTCTTTTCATGGAACACCAAACGATATAACATCTTAATGGAACACAAATGCACATCCAGGCCAAAATTCTAGAAGCAAATTCAAAACACATACAAAATATTGCTAACCACCAATTTAATACTTCAATTTCCCTTTAAATCAATTGAAACAAATGCTATCTACTCAGGTGGACATGGCTAAGAAAAACAAGAAACAAAAAACTTGGATTCATGTGAAGGAATAATCAAATTAACACAATCAATGATGGAATTGATGGATGTCTGTCCTTTCACGCTGCTATTCTCCACCTGACCATATTTTCTCTTGAGCCTGAAACTAAAAAAGGAATAAAAAACAGGGCCCAAGATACAACCTTGAGAAGGAGATTAGTAGGCAACCAGTTAGAGATGGTATCAGAAGTATACTACCTTCTGGAGGATATCATCTCCATATTTTTTCTAAACCATAAGAACCTGCAAAGGATGTAGTTTTTGCAGGCATGGGAACTCTCCATCCAAGGAGTTGTAGCAATGCATAGAAGATACTATCCTCTGGGAGCAAATCAAGCATTCCAAAAGGCACATAGTTCCTGTTTGCGAATTCATCCTCCCCTCAATGCCTCCTCGGTGAACCTTAAAAAAAATGTGTAAATGAGAGAACCAACCAATCAATCTTAGCAAAAATAACAAACAAGAAGGAATAGAGTAGGGCATTGCTGTCTTTTGAAGCTCGTTAGTTTCATCTTTTGTTGCCACAACATAGCAATTACTGAAAGGCATTCCACTTTCAAGACGGGGCAGACCCAGAGCCATTGATTTCAGTTTCCCATCACAAAAAACAGATGGCATACATGTGCACCCAGATAATCAAGCGGTTCAATTGGTTGCCTGATGGCAAACAGGATCTGCAGCATCTACTCATATACAGTCACGGTTGAGCTGCATATCTCCATTGTTTGATCATGGCTGAGAGCAATTGCAAAAGGCCAACCGCACATGAGGGGACGAGGAGAAAGCTCACTGCAACCGGTTGAAGCGGCCGAGGTCGTCAACGCCGCTATCTTCGTCTTCTTTGTCGGTAGCCGCAATCGCTATGTCCTCCCTCCCTCCCTCCATCGCTACTGCATACATCATCGCCGCCGCCACCACCACTTTCCTCGGCGTCAGAATCGGCGGCCACCATGGCTGCCAGTGGCTTCTTCGCTAATCATGCTCGCCCCTGCCACCAGCCCCTCCATCGGGAGCGAGACGAAGGCAGAAGTCGCGGCGCTCGGCAACGGCGACGGCGGTGGCAGAGGATGAGATGGCTGCGCTTGGCGACAGCGACGGCGCGAGGGGAGGCGGAGGTGGAGGCGGCAGCGCGAGGGGGAGGCAGAGGCGGAGGCGGACGGAGACGGCGCCGCGACGGCGACGGCGGCACGAGGTGGAGGCGGAGGCGGAGGCAGTCGGAGACGGCGAGGCGACGGCGGCGGAAGTGGAGGGAGGAGGGGACGGCGATGGCGACGGCGCGAGAGGGAGGCGGAGGTGGCGGCGTGAGGGGGAGGCGGACGCGGTGCTCGGCGGCGGCGGCGCGAGGGGATGACGGAGGCGGTGCTCGGCGGTGGCGGCGGCAGGAGAAGGAGAGGGAGAGGGTGTGACGGGAGGGGGCAAGGGATGCGGGCGGCGTTAGTGGGCGTCATTTTTCGAAAAAGCCCCTCATCTTCCATATTTTAGAGTTCCGTCCTTATGCGCAATTTTTCTCTCCTTCCCATGTAATATCCGGATTTTCAAAGCACCTATTGGTAAAACATCATCTTGCAGTACTGTTCATAAGGGCCCTTATAGAATTACGCATAAAAAGGAGGACTTTTTCGCAAAATGCCCGCGCCCGCATCCCCTCCTCCCTCTTGTTCTCACCCTCTCACCCTCTCCCTCTCCTTCTCCCGCTGCCGTCGCTGAGCACCGCGTCCGTCTCTCCCTCGCGCCGCCACTTCTACCTCCCCTCACGACGTCGCCATCGCCATCACCATCCCCTCCTCCCTCCCGTCTCACCCTATCCCTCTTCCTCTCCTTCTCCCGCAGCCGCCACCTCCGCCTCGCGCTATCCCGGTCGTCGAGCACCGCCGCCTCCGCCTCCACCTCCGCCGCCGCTGCCACCGTCGTGTCCCCGTGGCCGAGCGCCGCCGCCTCTGCCTCCACCTCGCGTCGCCGTCTCCATTTCCGCCGCCATCACGTCGCCGTCTCCGACTACCTCCGCCTCCGCCTCTACCTCGTGCCACCGCCGCCGTCGCATTGCCGTCTCCGAGCGCCTCCGCCTCCCTCTCGCGCTGCTGCCTCCACCTCTGCCTCTCCTCATGCCGTCGCCAAGCGCAGCCGTCTCAGCCTCAGCCTCAACCTCCGCCACTAGCAGGGCGGCACTCACATCTTCGGGCCCTCGCAGAAGTACTCCTCTCGCGACCTCGCCGCCCACACCACCCTCAAGCCCAGGTAGGTATTCATTCCCCCTCTTCAATCCATCCAATCCTATCGATTTGTAGCTATGTTCCGACTGCGCTTCCTTCGTTGTCTGGAGATCTGGATCGGATATTCTTCTACTGCTTGGTTCCTTGCCGCGTGATTTAAGGGAAAAGGATTAGGCTTTTTATCTGGAAGCGCTGGATTGAGCTGAATTTTTTCTTATGTTAATTGCCTCCTCGAGCTACTTGCGGTGGAATTGCAAGGCATAGACGGCGAATCCTATCTTTTAGACAGTTGCTGCATCGGTTTTAGACATGGGTGGACTAATATTATAGGGTAATGTGTTCAACCATGCATTTTTATTCACTTTGTCATAGAGTTCACATTAACCGTAAATAGTTCCTTTGGAAGGACAGGTTATAAATACATGTGTCATTGAAAGGAATTTCTTTGGATTTATGTGGCTGTCTCAAATGATCAGAGGCATGTTGTGCATCTTCTGTTAATGGGTGGTTTCTTACGTTAATTTCAATGTTCATTATGAGTGTTTAGTAGCAGAACATACTCTATCTGATGCAAATTAAACAGGATGTTACATGTCTATCCAGTTGTTCATGAAGAGCATTCTAACATAAGCATGAGGTTTCCAGGGGTTCTCTGGAGAGAAAAAAAATACATTGTTGTTGTTTCAAGGAGCCAATAAAGATCTTTTAATCATCCTGACAGATCGAGAGATAGTCATGCTATATCACTGTTAGAATTGTGTGATATCAGACTTACCATAGCCATGCATGACTTTCATGGGGATTGTAACGGGTAGCATAAGATATTTTTGATGCTTCAAGATGGATTATACAATTATTTCTTGTCTGTTTTTTTAGCAATCGGTGGTGTGATTAATCAAGAGAAACTGACTAGGGGATATCTTTTGCAAGCTATTTGAGAAGGTACATGTGGAAAATATAATGTTTTGTTGACTGGTAACCAATTTACTTGTGTTTGATCAGAGACATGGTGGGCCCTGCCCACATCCCTGAAGGACGTCACTACAAATTGGATGGAAATGGAGGTTCAAAACCAGCATCCGGACTCGTGGTTTTGTATCTATATGTCTTTCTTCAATAAGGTAAGCACAAATTACCACCAAGTCATCGACATATGCCTCAACATTACGCGCTATTTGGCCACTCAAAGTAATGCGAGTCATGCGCTGAAAAGTAGGGCCTGCATTCTTTAAACCAAAAGGCATGGTTGTATAACAAAAGGTGCCCATAGGAGTAATGAAAACAGTTTTTTCCTCATCCTCCCTAGTCATGCGAATCTGATGGTAACCTGAATAAGCATCTAGGAAACACAAAAGGTCGCACCCTGCAGTGGAGTCGATTATTTGATCTATACGTGGCAAAGGGAAGGGATCCTTAGGTCATGCCTTGTTGAGGTCGGTGTAGTCGATGCATATCCGGAGCTTACCGTTCGCCTTGGGGACGACCACCGGGTTCGCTAGCGACTCCGGATGGATGACCTCCCGAATGAAACCGGCCTCCAGGAGATACGTCGCCTCCTCGTGGATGAAGGCTTGCCGCTCCGAGGCCTGTCGCCGCACCTTCTGCCGGACAGGTCTCGCGTCCGGTCGCACGGCCAAACGGTGCTCGATCACCTTCCTGGGGACCCCGGGCATATCCGACGACTTCCAAGTGAAAACATCGGTGTTTGCCCGCAGGAAGGAGACGAGCGCGTCTTCCTATTTGTCGCTCAAGTTACCGCCAATCTTGGTAGTCTTGGACGGGTCCTCGCCAAGGACGATCTCCTTGACGGGTACCTCATCGCCCAAAGTCATCCGCTTCTTCAGGGCATAAGAGGTGGAGGATTCGGGCCTCCCGCCACCGCCCTCCGGCTCTGAGACCGCTGCCAGACTATCTGCGCATTGTTCCGCGCAAGTCAGGGCGACCTTGACGTCGCCGTCGATGGTGATGGGGCCACCAGGGCCCGGCATCTTCATCTGGAGGTAGGCGTAGTGGGTGGCTGCCATGAACTTCACCAACGCGAGCCTTCCTAGGACCGCATTGTAGGGCAGATTGAGATCCGCCACATCGAAGTCGAGCCACTCGGTGCGGAAATTGGTGGGGTCACTAAAAGTGACTGGGAGCTCAATGTGGCCCAGCGGCCACATGTGTCCCGGGGTCATGCCAATGATTGGCAGTGACGGCTTGAGCTTCATCCCCGGAGCCTTGATGATATCAAAGGCCGTGGGGGAGATGATGTTGAGTGTGGCCCCGCCGTCGATCAGGACGCGCTTCAACCTGACGTTGCAAATGGTTGGTGAGACCACCAACGCCAACTATCCCCCCCGACAACCACCGGCAGGTGGTCAGTCCGGTCAAAGGTGAGCCTCACCTCAGACAAGCGTGCCCGCCGTGTCGCCTCATGGGTGGGAACGGTGGCCAGGAGCTCGCGTTTCATGGCCTTGAAGCTACGGCGGGAAGCGTGAGCGCACGCTCCGTCGTCGACAGTGGCGACGATATGCTGAGGCTCCTGGAAGTCCAGGTCCTCGTCATCGTCATCAGGTGGGGGCCTTCTTCTTGGCCTCCTCTCGCCGCTTGTCGATCGAGGTCGCAGGGGCCTTGCCCTCCCGGCGAGCCTGCCGCTTCTCCTCCTCAGACTTCCTGATGCGCTCGGCCAAGTTCTTGACCGTGTGGCAGTCAGCAAGGCTGTGGGTGGAGGTGTTGTGCACGGAGCACCACTTATCCGCCCAGCGATTCTCGCTGGGGGCAGTAGTGTCCTTCTGCTTGCCGCTCGTGGCCTTCTCCTTGTGTGGGGGCCGCGAGGTGCCTTCGGCGACGAGGACGTGGCCCTCGTCGTCGGAGCGGGCCAAGCTCTTCTTCTTCCTCCTGTCAAGCCGCTTGGAGTGGGAAGAGGACTCGGGGGCAGCCGTAGCCGCCACACCAGAGCCGGAAGAGTTCCAGGCCCAGGTCTCCTCCTTACGGTCCACCTTGTCCGCAAGTTCGAAGAGCTGTGCGGTAGTCTGGGGCTCTTTGGAGGCTATCTTCTCGAGCATGCGGTTATGCCGCACGCCCCCTCTGAACGCGTAGATCACCGCGTGAGGAGGAATGCAGGGGATGGTATTGCGGACCTGACAGAACCGTTGGATGTACGAACGGAGGGACTCGTTGTCCTTTCGCTGCACTGCGTGCAGGTCTGCTTACTCTCCTGGGCGTGGATATGTGCCCTGAAGTTCGTGATGAACTGCTGACACAAATCCTCTCAGGAGTGGATCGAGGCGGGTGGCTGGGTCATGAGCCATCCCTGTGCCTGACCCTTGAGGGCCATGGGGAAGTAGTTTGCCATGACCCGATCATCGCCCCCCGCCGCCTCTATGATCGTGGTGTAGATCTGGAGTAACTCGGAGGAGTTGATGCTGCCATCGTACTTCTCAGTGAGGCTGGGCCGGAACTTCGGGGGCCATCGGACATTCTGAAGACTCGCCACGAAGGCCTTGCAACCAACCCCGCTGATTTGGGATACAGGGGGCCTGCCCCCGCGCCCGGGGTGGCGCGGCTCTCCAGAGCAGGCAGCGTCCTCCCCCATACGGGCGGCTCGACTCTTGTCGCGCCGGCGCTCGATGTCGAGCCGGGCGTTCGGTTCCCTATAGATGCTCTCGTGACGCCCGCGGCTTCCCGCGGGCGTCGACGAAAAGCGTAACGAGGATCGCCCCGCGGGTGTCAACGAAGGACGCGACGAGGACCGTGATGACGAATGGCGAATGTCAACCGCCGCTCGGCGGGCCCTCCGTCTTGCCAACGAAGAAACGGCAGTCGAGGTTGTAAGATCGAGATGTCGACTAGAGGGGGGGTGAATAGGCGATTTAAAAACTAAATGACACCGAATCAAAACTATTCTAAGTTGCTAGGCTCGGTGAGGGTCAAGTCTAACTAAGCAACTAAGTTATGTTTT
This sequence comes from Oryza officinalis, assembly GCA_008326285.1. Taxonomy (NCBI): domain Eukaryota; kingdom Viridiplantae; phylum Streptophyta; class Magnoliopsida; order Poales; family Poaceae; genus Oryza; species Oryza officinalis. The sequence goes on along the minus strand of BDMV01000012.1, from coordinate 38,298,322 downwards.
GCAAACCTAGGGTGATAGTGGCTCAATTATATCTCTAGGAAAGTAAATCACACTCCTATGTCAAGGTTTAGCGATCCTAGGATGATATGATCTCAAGTATGTCTCTAGGAATGTAAATTACACAAAAGTAAATGCGACAATCAAATGAGACAAAGAGACAAGAGATTTTTCACCGAGGTTCGAAAACTTGCCGGTTTCCTACTCCCCATTGAGGCGAGCCCAACTCCACCGCTCAACCACAAAGCCACTGCACGCCCCCTTCGTCAAGGGGTGGGCAAGACGGGAGCCAGCCCACGGAGAGGACTACCCAAGCCTCGATCACTCGGGGTATTTCTTCCTTCACTCCGAAGGTGGTGAACTCCAAACCACTAACAAACCGGCACCAGGCCTCCTCCACAATCTTCTTGGAGAGGTCACCGGGCAACTCCTCCACAAGCCGTCTAGGAGGCGGCAACCTCCAAGAGTAACAAGCAATGACGTGGCTCGGAGATGATTAAGTGCCACACTAGCCCTACAATGGAAGCAAATGCACTTGACTCTTGGCTAGAACAACCTCAATCACTACAATGGATGAACACTAAGCTCAAATGTGTGTGAGAGAGGTGCAAGGGGTGTATGCAATTTGAATTGGGTGCCAAGAGAGTCCCCTTGCTGCTGGTGGGGGAGTTTATACTCCCACCCACCAAAACTAGCCGTTGGGGACGAAATCCACCAACTCTGTGTATTGCCGGTCAGACCGCAGTTGTGTGGCCGGTCAGACCGGACTACTTCGCAACGGCTGGAAAACTAGCCGTTGAACTGCATTAAATGCACTGGGACCACATGGCCGGTCAGATCGGAGGCCAAACTGCCGGTCAGACCGCCTGCGGCTCGGTCGGACTGCCATCGGCTCGGTCTGACTATTACGGCTCTAGCGGCTCTGGATCGCCAAGCCAGAGGCGGCCATCCAGCCTCCAGCCGGCCGGTCAGACCGGCGGCAAGTGTCCGGTCAGACCGCCAAGAAGGGCCGGTCAGACCGGCTAGTATACCACGGTCAGACCGGCGCAAAGGCCCGGTCAGACCGGATAGAGCACTCCGGTCAGACCGCCCAGGGTCAGTCAACAGGAGAGAATTCAAGAGCAAACCAAGACATAAGTGCAACTGACCTAATGTGACATTTTGATCATCTCTTTGACAAGGTCATTACCCCTCTTGATAGTACGGCAAAGCTATAAATAAATTCTAGCAAATTTGATCGCCCAAACTCCTCGATCAATCAAAATAAAACCGCTAGTTTTACCGTCTTCATCCTTTTGCCGTTGCAACATCGAAAAACGTCCTCGGTGATCATCCATGCACTCATATTGAGTAACCCTAGCTCAAATATGTGTAACTCAAGAGAATCGTTAGTCCACAATTAGCGCTTGTCATTAATTACCAAAATTCACAACGGGGCCTAGATGCTTCAGAGGTACACGACGTACCGGTCGCCGTTGTTCGGCCGCCGACGACGAGTTGTCGCTGTGTGGCGGTGACCATGTTGGCCACATCGTCCAGCCAACGCTGGACCGGGGTCTCTGGCTTCGGGACGACGGGAGGGTGGCGCAAGAGTGCCCCCATGGCTTGGAGTGCGCCTTGAGGCGTGCCGGCGTCACTGTAGGTGAGGCGGCGACGCACCCTGCCACGACGTCCCCCTCTCCCGCCTGCTGGCGGCGAAACGGCCGAGTCCCCGAACTTGTCCCGGCCCTCCCCTCGTCCAGGACTCCGGCGAGGGGGAGTCGGAGAAGTTCGTGATCGGTGACGAGGGTCAAGATCCTCCCCGTCACCCTCGCTCCCACTCGGAGTGGGGGTGTACGCCACTAGCTCGCCGTCCATGACTACTGCCATGGGGAGTGTCGGATGAAGCTTGAGGCGCATGAAAACGGGTGTTCCTCAAACGAACACGAACGCGCCCCCTACCTGGCGCGCCAACTGTCGGAGAGTGGACTCCTCGAGCGGGGGACTGTGAGGCTCCCCTTTGTTAGTTCGGCTAGGGGCAACGGGTGAAAGTTTGAGGAGCTAGAAGCACTTGAGGTGAAGTGTCGAGGGGGTTGAGCCCCCTCGGCGAAGATGAGACCGAAGGGATTTATACAGGTTCGGGCCGCTCAAAAGCGTACTACCCTACTCCTGTGTATGATGATTCTTCTGAGCTTCGAAAGTCTCTGAAACTCCGGTGTACAAGCTAGAGCTAAACAAGCTTTTCAGAACAGGGATCCGAAATCCGGAGAAGGAACCCCCTTCTCGCTAGGCATGGTCCTCCTTTTATACTCCAAGGGGATACCACATATGCTGCGAGAGCTACCTAGGGGAGAGTGGAAACATTCTCTACATTAAATGCATGTTTTGCGCCTTTATCCGGAAGCTACTAGCATGCCGGCTACTATGCAGGGTCCACCGAATCACGCCGGCTGACGCGGGGGACGTCCTTGTCACTCACCATTTAAAGGATGAGGACTTGGGAGGCATGCACGCACCGGGAACAAAATCCCGGGTACGTCCGGAGCGGTCAAGCCGGCTCCGGATTGGATGAGAGGCTCATCATGATGGGATGGGGCATACCCGCCGCACGTCCCCTGACACATGGTCAGGGTGTAAGTGGCTTGCCGCAGTCCCCTTTGTCAATCGACCGGTCACAGACCGGTCGCAGGCAGAGCAGGTGCGCAACACGCCGCATTCAATGCGGCGCCATTATGTCCAATGTACAAAATGTACAAAATGTCCAATGTACAAAATGCTTTCTGGTTGACCCTGAGAAAGCACGATGCACCAGTTAGTATTTACAAAAGAAAACCTACAAAAAGATGTAAATTATTTTTGTCATTTGGACCTATTGAAGAATTAGCAACTAAGAAAGAAATGAACATGCATGAGAAAGAAAGCCCAAATCATAGCATTCCTCAATAAACTTCTGGTTGTATTGACAATGACCAGAAAAATAATTACAGTTGCAAAGTAATAAAATATAATGTGGCAAGCATTTTCTATGAACAGAGGGAGGGGAGCAGTACACAAAGGCGCAAAGTTAATACCAACATAGGACGAGCAGTGCTTCCTTTCACGCTCCTCAAGTTCGTCCCTGAGATTCCTCTTCTGTTAACTCTTCTTGGGTATGTTGTCGAAAGGTTAAATTTGTTGGGTATGTTGGAGAAGGATGGAGCAACAGCAACTCTTTTCATGTTTCTACAATGATCACAGCATTTGAGAGAGGATCGTGCGTCTAATCTTGACTAGCCTGAACACGATGCATACAATACGAACAGGGCATTTACAAGCTGTTAGCAAAGCAAAAAAAAAAGTCCGTTATCAGATAATTTGGGCCGCTGAAAGAAACAAGATCAAACCGATGCAGCAACTGTCTAAAAGATAGGATTCGCCGTCTATACCTTGCAATTCCACCGCACGTAGCTCGAGGAGGCAATTAGCATAAAAAAATTCAGCTCAATCCAGCGCTTCCAGATACAAAGCCTAATCCTTTTCCATCAAATCACGCGGCAAGGAACCAAGCAGCAGAAGAATATCCGATCCAGATCTCCAGACAACGAAGGAAGCGCGGTCGGAACATAGCTACAAATCGATAGGATTGGATGGATTGAAGAGGGGGAATGAATACCTACCTGGGCTTGAGAGTGGTGTGGGCAGTGAGGTCGCGGGAGGAGTACTTCTGCAAGGGCCCGAAGATGCGGGTGCCGCCCTGCTCGTGGCGGAGGCTGAGGCTGAGATGGCTGCGCTTGGCGACAGCGACGGCGACGGCGCGAGGAGAGGCGGAGGTGGAGGCAGCAGCACGAGGGGGAGGCGGAGGCGGAGGCGGCGGGAACGGGATGGTGGCGGCGGCGGCGGAGGTGGAGGCGGAGGCAGCGGTGCTCGGCGACCGGGATGACGCGAGGCGAAGGTGACGGCTACGGGAGAAGGAGAGGAAGAGGGAAAGGGTGAGACGGGAGGGAGGAGGGGATGGCGATGGCAATGGTGCGAGGAGAGGCGGAGGTGGCGGCGCGAGGGGGAGACGGACTGGTGCTCGGCGGCGGCGACGGGAGAAGGAGAGGGAGAGGGTGATGCGGGCGGCGGCAGCTAGGGTTTGGATTTAGTGGGCGTCATTTTTTGAAAAAGCCCCTCGTCTTCCACATTTTAGAGCGCCATCCTAATTCGTGATTTTTTTCCCTTTTCGCATGTAATATTAGACTTCTCGAAGGGCCTCCACGTATAATATCATATCAGAGATACTGTTCGGGAGGGACCTACATCAAATTAAACACAAATTGGAGAGTTTTTCTGAAAAATTCCCAGCCCGAGCACTGCAGCTATCCGACGTGGATGCGCTCAGAGGCCGCGCAGCCCGCCATCCTTTATATTTTCTAATTGAGATGGGACTACAGTAAAAATACCAAATGATTAAAACAACCTAGTTTTTATCAACTCAATATTTTTTTCTAAGAAACCATATAACGCATGTGTTGAAAAGAAACATATTACTTCTCCATTTTAATTTAACAAAATCTATGACAAATCGGTAGGGTGTACTTATGTTCCTCATTTGCAACTCTGGACACTAGCATGAAGCAGTGAGACAGCTAGCGTTCTGTATCCTGGCCGTATGACTACCTTTTGCTGCTAATTGGGTTCATTGAGTCATTAGTAGCTAACAAGAGGCAGGGCACACCACGCACCCACGCACCCAACATCTGCACACATCATCTCCCCAATGCATTAACCTCTGCACACAGAAATTAAATACAATTTTTTTAAGCAAATCACTAAACACTTTTCTAAATAATTTGGCCTACCAACCAAACTAATCATAAATCAAATTATACCACTAACAATAACCTCTAAAGGAAGAAACAGAAAGATAAGTTAGATAACTCTACTAGACAGCACTAGGCTTGTAAAATTAATTAATTAGCTCGGTTGGCGACGTGGTTATTATCAAGATCGTTGATCAGGTACGTGGGATGGCGGAAGGAAGTTAAATGGGCGGCCGCGACAAGACAGCGGCACCTACAAACTGAGCAACGTACGCAGCATTCGGTCAAACATATGCCGTCACATACACTGGTATAGATAGACTATAGAGTGTATTGATACTGATTGCTAGTGGTATCAGTTTTTTAATTAGCCAGGGGTTGTATTTTGTATTGGCGTAATGCCTGCAGACGATGTTGTACGAGTATCTAGCATCAGCATATATAGTACATGGTAATAATGTGCCTACAGATACAGATGCCGATCTGATTCCTTTTCTATTCTACTAGCGGCTCAAATGATCTTCATGTATTTGTCCTACTTCCTTGTTCAGATGAGATTAGTTAGATCAGAGATCAAGCAAGTACATGGCTGCTAAAAGTGCAGTTTACTTTCTCTTTTTTCTGGCTATAGCCTATCAGACTATAGATTTATAATTTTCTTTACTGCTATATCAAAATGAAGCTCTTCATCGTCTTGTTCGGATTGTTTCAAAAGAAGAGGAATGAGTTCTGTTGTTACACAGGATCTTAATTTCACACACAACACCATGCAAGGAATTATGGCAATACCTAGGTTTGTTTGACACCACAGAATGAGTCTACACAGAGGGTTCAAAGCCAAAAAAGAAAGCCCAAAAGTGAAGTACAGGACTGCTAAAAGTGCAGTTTACTTGTGAACCTGAAGGGGAAAATCAAAAGGATCTTAATTCTACGCACAGCACCATGTAAAACATGTAAATTCAGGCTGTCTAGCCATGCAATGAATTTATCTGTTTTGACACAACAGAGGAAGGCGGTTCTGCGTTTGAAGTGGGATTTTTCATGACACGTGAAGTGAAACAAGTCACTGAGTATTAATTATTATAAATTTGAAAAATAAGTTTAGGATATTTGAAAGAAACTTATTGTACTGTTTAGCAGGTTGAACAATATGCTCATGCTAAATGAGATGCCTGAAAGGTGTAACTAGTGTGCACAGAGAATCCAAAGAAAAGGGAAAAAAGGGCTAACAAAACAGCAAGTCAAAACAAAAGGAAAGGGAACTGAGGCTGCTGCTTCTTCCACCTCCTCTTGGATTATCCTAGTCTTCCACTTCCTCCTCCTCAGTAATCAATCCATCCATGGACAGTCCCGAGGCGGAGCCTGATGACGCGGTGCTCTTCGTCGGGGTCTCCCTCGTCCTCGGCATCGCCTCCCGCCACCTCCTCCGCGGCACCCGCGTCCCCTACACCGTCGCCCTCCTCGTCCTCGGCATCGCCCTCGGATCGCTCGGTCTCTCTAATTCTCTCCCCCTCCTACCTAGTCTTCTCCTCGATCTCCCTCACCCACTCACCCTACTTGTTTTTATCTTCACCATTCCTTCAGAATTTGGCACAAAACATAGCCTGGGCAAACTCGGAGCCGGCATTCGTATCTGTAAGTTCTTCTTCTTCTTCTTCGATTCAATTACTTATTACTCACCTTTTTATTATATATTTGCTACTTAATTAATACTCCTAAATTTTAATTTCAGGGGCTAACATTAATCCTGATCTTCTTTTGGCTGTTTTTCTACCCGCTCTTCTCTTTGAAAGTTCCTTTTCCATGGAAGTGCACCAAATCAAGGTGCTATATTTCTTTCTTTCTTCCTGTGTGATGCCATGCGATTATTTTCTGTTGACTGCAAATTTTCTGTTTAAAAATCATTTCAGATGCATATATGGCTACTCAATTGTTTTGTACTAAAATGCTTATTTTCCAGAAATGTATGGCACAAATGGTGTTACTTGCTGGACCTGGTGTGCTAATATCAACCTTTTTCCTAGGCTCTGCTCTAAAGGTATGTAATATATACATAACTAGTTTTCTTTTTTTTATTTTTTAACATGTCCTGATGCTATCTAGTTCATGTGTCGCAGCTCACTTTTCCATACAACTGGAACTGGAAAACATCATTGTTGCTTGGTGGATTGCTTAGTGCAACTGACCCCGTTGCTGTTGTTGCACTGCTAAAAGAACTTGGCGCAAGTAAAAAGCTTAGTACCATAATTGAGGGAGAATCCTTAATGAATGATGGGTACGCTAATATGCCTCTCTACTGGTTCATTCTTTGATCCCCTACAAGACATCTTTCCTTGCTGCACCTCTGCCTCTTCTACCCTGTCACCTGGAAAAAGGGACAATATGAACCATGCAAAAGTTGGATTTCTCTGGTCAATACTCGGAGAAAATTTCTACACTAAAACTAGTATCATTTACAGAGCCTTAACATCGAACAATTTTTTTTAGTATGAGACTCATCCCATGTGTTTGAACTTCATTTTCTATTGTGTTTTTCAGTTTCAAAGTTTCTGAAGATACAGTAGTGTTATATGAGATTCTATCATATAACACTAAAATTGTTATTCCCCCAAAATAAGAAGCCTGTAGTCTGATTTGTTTATGGAGACCTGGAAACATAAGTTACTATAGATTTTATGGTCATATTAAAATTGCATTTCCCTTTATTTCTTGATGGAAGTTAAAATCAGGAATCATGTATTTAGTTAACTATTATAACATGACCCAACTTCCTTTATCTGCAGTTGTAAAGGCTCTCTTGACTAATGCTGTATGTATCATTGTATACATCAGTTGCTACATAGCGGGATAATGTGGTTCTTGAAAAGAGCACTAAAATGTTATAGGATTCTGTGATATTGCCTGCTGCTCACCCTTAATTACTGCATATTATACAGGACTGCTATTGTTGTGTATCAGTTATTCTATAGGATGGTGCTTGGAAGAACCTTTGATGCAGGATCAATAATAAAATTCTTGTCAGAAGTTTCACTTGGAGCGTATGTGGAATATTCTTTAAATCTCAGATTGGATAATAATGTTATAGTGCTTTTAAGTACTAATTCTTTCTGTATATTCCTTTACCAGTGTTGCTCTGGGCCTTGCTTTTGGAATTGCATCAGTACTGTGGCTGGGCTTTATTTTTAATGATACAATCATAGAGATCGCGCTTACTCTTGCTGTCAGCTACATTGCTTTCTTCACTGTAAGATAACGAATACATCCAACCTTCTCCACCTGTTCTTTTCTTCAGAAGGGCATTGCTGGTTAAGTTACTTGAGCTACATTGCAGCAAACAGAATAAGTTGTGGTTCATCCTATAATTACATTTCATGATGGCCTTTTTTTTTGCAATTTTGCTAGAGATGCCATTTTACTGCTAAGCAGTTGCTACATGCACATATAGCTTGAATATCTATGATATATTTAAAGATGCATAATTAGTCAGGGATTCATGGTTTCTTTAAATGTGCATATGCAATTACAGAGCGGCAAATGATTTGATCAAATATTATTATTATTGAGGGTTACTACTGATGGCATCTCTGATTTATAGTTCTAATAGTTTGGGCGATGATGGGTGAAGCTTTAGATAGGTGAATGGATCTGTGCAGAAATTATTTGAACATAGGTTGTAAAATGAGCATATGCTAAGAAATGTAAGGGTACATGTCTGTACATTATAATATGCCTATAAATGGATCAATCATCATTTTTACTAGTCCAATCAGTTTGTCTTCTTCCCATATTTAGGCATATTATAATGTACAAACATGTACCCTAAACCCTAAACCCTAAACCCTTTAGTACCATCTTTCAGTTCCACATAATATGTCAAACATGTATATTTTTCTGTGAGCATTTGCACATATAACATTAACATATCAGTACCCCTGATTATTGTTAGCTTGTTTGGTCACCTGTGCAAGTATCCATCATGGACTGGTTTTTCTCATACCTTCTGCAAGAGGAATTCGTCTGTGTTTTGGATAAAATTATGCCAATTAATAAGAAGTGTTTACTTCCCTCTATTTTCTTGGAGGCTTCTCATTTACTAATGTGGTTATATCAGGCACAAGATGCACTGGAGGTCTCCGGTGTTTTGACCGTCATGACATTGGGAATGTTAGTAAAACTTTTGTTGGCAACCTATTTTGTGTATCCCTTAAATACCATCCAATATTGACACGTCATATGTCCAGGTTCTATGCCGCTTTTGCGAAAACTGCTTTTAAGGGTGACAGTCAGCAAAGCTTGCATCATTTCTGGTATGTCAGCAATAGGTGTCACTTTAACAAATATTAATATTATCAAGTCATGATCAATCTTAACATTCCATCAGTTCTGTAAAGCTGTTCAATGTTCATGCTTCCTATATTTACATTAAATTCTTGTGCTCTTGTAGAGCTACTGTGCTGCATTGTTGATTTTGTTGGATTCAGTAGCCAGTCATTTCACTTACTTACATGCCATTATTGTTTTTCTCAGTGGCAGATCTAGAAATGTTTTAGAACCTGGGCAAGTTAAAACAGATGATGATAAAATAACATAAAATAAAATTCATTCAACTCTATTTACCATTTAAACAAGCAAGAGTGCAAGTTCTGAATTAGGAGAGGAAAACCAGTAGAAGGGATTATCAATGAATGATTGTATACTTGTATATTGTTGATAGACTAGACATATATGGACATATATACAGAGTAGTGGCATGTGCTACCCATAATTCCTTTATAGCTGTTCTGTTTCCTTTTGCTAGTTGCGTATTTTGGTTGGCTAATCTAGGAGGCTAATGAGTAACTAAATACAAACTTCAACGCTGCATGCGGCGGCGGAGCCCGGGCAACTGCTCAGGGTTCCCGGGCCTGGCTCCGCTGCTGGTTTTTTTGGTTGCACCAAAACAATGTTAGTAAGAAATCTGCAGCAAAATGATATGTAAATCCAATTTATAAGTGGAAGACCAACAAGAAAGCAGATTAGAAAATCCATCGAGTGGCATGCAACTTAATTCACTGCTCTAAGACCAAATTACACCCCATTATGCAGTCCATTACTCATTTGGCCATAAGATACAACCCAGGTGTGTCCCACCATTAGCATCATCACAGATCAACTCATCTCACCAAGATCCTGAAGCTAATACAAAGGATTGGAGCGAATAATCATAAGATCATTAGCGCTAGAGCAAAGAGGATGAATAAATAGCACAAAGTAAGGTTAGTTTACTCGTTCCAGAGCAGTTTCCATACAAAGACCCCCGGTCAGGGGCAAGCATCGAGGGATGTCTCCTTTTTTGCCCCTTTTGATTTATCCATCACTAAGGAAAATTTGGGCTCAAGGCTGACCCTTTGATGTGGTCTTTTTGAAGGTAGTTTGATGTGGTCCTATCTTGATGGGCAATGCCCTGAAGTTTCTCATTTATCAGGTTTGTTTTTGTAGACAGTAACTAACCAAAATTTAAGAAAAGCAAAAACATAGTGCACTGATATTCCTGTCATTAACTGACAAATAATATGGTTATTATTGAGTTACCAAATGTACCTTGTAATCTATTCAGGTAGGAAAGCTATTTCTTTTTTATTTACTTTTCTGAGACATTCTAATGTAAGCTTCATGTCTATATTTAATTATACTTTTCTTGTATTCAGGGAAATGGTTGCTTATATAGCAAACACACTTATATTTATACTGAGGTATTGTCAAGCTCTTCTACCCTTGCTCTTGAAACATTCTCTGATCTTTTTTTCTTCTTTCTGGCTGAAACCAAACTGCTTGCTTTTATTTGTTGTAATCCTATGATTTATATATAGATACAGTTATAATGTTTCTTACATGTGAATTCCCCACAGTGGGGTTGTTATTGCAGATGGAGTACTAGAAAATAATGTCCATTTCGAGAGGCACGGTATTTATCTCCATGTACCTTTGGAAATTTACCTTTTATGTTTCCAATAAAGAAACCACAAAAGCCTAGTTCAAGTCTGTGGTCAGATGATCAGAGCCTTCCACGACTATTGATAAATGCAGGATAACCAGGAGAATGGCTAGAATGCGCTGCTTCCTTTTAGAGGAGGGAGAGACCACAGATTTGAAAGATACCTTGCAATTGCTGATATGAACTTTCTGGAATAGAAGATTGTTTCTGGATTTCTCATTTATGCTTGCATTTTTTTTATTACTGTTTCAGGTGCTTCATGGGGCTTCCTTCTTCTGCTCTATGTATTTGTGCAAATTTCTCGGATATTAGTTGTTGTTATTTTGTATCCATTGTTGCGCCACTTTGGGTATGGTTTGGACTTGAAAGAAGCCACAATTCTTGTTTGGGCAGGACTGCGAGGGGCTGTTGCTCTGTCTCTATCATTATCTGTTAAGGTAAGTTATTATCCTTGTACCAGCCAACCTTTTATTGTCTCCTGTCATTGTATAATTACATTATTATACTATAAATATTTCTGAATCTTCTACCCTTTTTTTTTACTAGCGTGCTAGTGATGCAGTTCAGCCCTATCTGAAACCGGTAGATGGAACAATGGTATGCCTTTTTTTTATGAAGAAGTTTGAAGTGTTTGATTCTACCTTTACTAATGCTACATATTTGCAGTTTGTGTTCTTCACTGGTGGCATCGTATTTTTGACATTGATTTTTAATGGTTCTACTACACAATTTTTGTTGCATCTACTTGGAATGGACAGATTAGCAGCAACAAAGGTTAGCTTCATAAATTGTTACCTGTGATTTTTTTTCCTGTTGGGATAATTTTTTTGCTTGTCCATAGATTTCTCTGCTTTATAAACCTTCCGATTCCTAGTTGATACCAATCTGCCATCTCCTTTGTATTAATTAGTGAGTTGGCAAATATAAGGTTTTACATGGGACATATATTTTAGTCTAGTACCTTTAAGTTCAACACTTTTTAAATATTTGGGGTTCTCATTTTTGCATTTCTACATAACTATGATCACGTTGCCTATAACGCTGAAAGACATTTTTTATCTGGAATGATTGATTTTTCATTATCCTTGACAAGAATTGTAATGACCATCAGCACCAAAAAAATCAAGGTTCTACCTGTGAACATCCTCTCCGAACAAGCATTCTGTTCAACTCTTTTGGTTAGCAATTGTAGCCAGTGGCGAACCCAGAACAAAAATTACTGGGTGTTCTATACATACTAATGATCTAACTATTGACTAATATAGTAATTAACATGGCACAAAACAGCTAGAGATGAACAATCTATCTGGGGTCATGTGCACCCAGGAACATGCATGTAGGTACGCCCCTGATTGTAGCTTCTTCCTGCTTTTCTTGGCAGTTTCTGATCTTTTGGAACTTGTAAATGCTTTTCTAATCTTTCTCGTTTTATATAATATTTTCCTGTGGAGCACCCCCTTACTTTTCTCCTAGAAAAGATGGTTGAACCATGCATAAATTCAAAAGTTAGTCACAGATCCTTCTTACTGATTACGGTTGTTTGTAAAGCCTCTTCCGTCACCTGCTCCGAGGTCCAAGCTGGATAAGTTTTCTTTGGTTGTTGTCATGTTGATGTTTAGGTTGTATATGATATATTAAGTTATTCCCTTCACACTCCAGGTAAAGATTCTAACATTATTGTTATTGCAGCTTCGCATATTGAATTATACAAAATATGAAATGCTAAACAAGGCATTGGAGGCTTTTGGTGATCTTAGGGATGATGAGGAACTTGGTCCTCCTGCTGATTGGGTTACTGTAAAGAAATATATCACATGCTTGAACGACTTGGACGATGAGCCTGTGCATCCTCATGCTTTTTCTGACAGAAATGATCGCATGCATTCCATGAACTTAAGGGACATCCGTGTGCGGCTTCTAAATGGTATGTTATCACCTTACATTATAATGTGATGATGGTGGAATTTGATAGAACTATTGCCTGGAGATTGAAATAGAACACATATTAATACAATCATTTGGCATATTCTTGTCTCCTGTTATCATTTAGCTATTTCAAGTTGGGCTTTAAGTTTGATGTCATGTTTTATGTTCAATATCCCTTTTAGTTACTTTGCTTAGTTGCTCTCTAATTTTTCCCAGTAACAGCTATATGGAACGCTTAGGTATGTTTACTAAGGATGCATCGTTTACTTTTTACATTGCCTGCTGGTTATTAATCTATGTGGTGATATACTTGAACCTTGAGCGCTTCCTTTGGTTTAGTGATACGTTTGGTACTTGGACTTATTGGCTTTCAATAAGATATATCATCTCTTTTTCTGATGAAACTTTATCAATTTCACGGGTTAGAGTTTCTTTGACTTCTTTGCTACCTATCTTTTCATTTTTTACACCCTTTTTGTTGCATTCAGTTTTTATTCCCACATAGTTCAATTAATATTTCTCTTACTGTTCTATATTCTCTAGATAAGCTGCTTAGATTATGGAGTTCTATGCTGAATGAATAAAAACAGGTGTCCAAGCTGCTTACTGGGGAATGCTTGAAGAAGGACGAATAACTCAAGCCACTGCAAATATTTTAATGAGATCAGTTGATGAAGCTATGGATCTTGTTCCTACCCAAGAATTATGTGACTGGAAGGGTTTGCGGTCCAATGTCCATTTTCCAAATTACTATAGGTTCCTTCAAATGAGCAGGTTGCCACGAAGGCTTATCACTTACTTCACAGTAGAAAGACTGGAGTCAGGATGTTACATCTGTGCTGCATTTCTCCGTGCTCATAGAATCGCAAGACGGCAGCTACATGACTTTCTTGGTAAAAACTTCATGTTTGTTTGTGCATATTAGCTGCCATTTCTTTGGAGGTCTAATTCCAGAAAGAGAAAGACAAATCCACCTGAATACATGATGCATATGAGATATGATATATATGTGGGGGGAACATATTCTTGGTGTACATTGTTTTAGTTATAAATGCAATGAAGGTGCAATATATATACTTAAGCAAGGGTTATGCTTCCTATAAATCACTACAGAATTTAGTGTCAAACTGGACAGGTCCTGATGTGTTGGTATGGCTTTTGTTTCTGCAAAACTGCTTTATAGAGTGAAATTTGGATGGCTTAAATGATCTCATAAGGAGTAAGAATGAACTTGTCAAGTTTACTTTGTTTTGCAAGTTACTACTATGGAAGCCTAGTTGAAGGCATCTTTCTATTAATAATTTGGAATGCACCTTCATTAGTACAGATGACTTACATATCATGCTAATGCTCTTCGCACCTGTTTCCATTCTTATGCACTTCTTTCTTCAGGTGATAGTGAGGTTGCAAGAATTGTTATTGATGAAAGTAATGCTGAGGGAGAGGAGGCTAGAAAATTCTTGGAAGATGTTCGTGTTACATTCCCTCAGGTTTGTGGTTACAGTTTGTTCCCATCATATGATTATTAATGGAGTTTACGATCATCAGCATAAAATCTTCATAGCCAATTCTACTAACAGTTTTCTTTTTCCAAAACATGGACATAATGGCACTATGTCCAGGTTATCATGCCATGTGTCATAAATTATACTTTATAAATTATGAAGTTGTTGTTCTGGGACCTGCCAGTCTTAACTTCTTTCCTGCAATAGCTGGTGGAAGGAAAATATAGTACTTCTGTCATAAGCTGGTGAGCTGAACTGCAATGGGACTAGTTTTGGTTTCTACATGTACTTACATGACACCAAAATGCTGAGAAATGGTTTTAAGTTTGGATTGGTGTATTTGATGTGGCATATCAATTGTACTGTCTATTGCAAAATTTATGTGAAATTCCTACCCTCCAAACAAACAAAAATAGTACGTAGGAAGTTTCATTAAAAAGATGAAAGGCAACAAAATTCAACCTGTTATTGAAATATTTATGGTTCAAAAGGCGAAACATTTACTTGTGTTTCATATTTAAGGCGATCTTTATATTAACCAAGAGAAACGCCACCACATAAATAAAATGTTCCACAATTTCAGGTGCTTCGTGTGCTGAAGACTCGACAAGTAACATATTCGGTATTGACCCACTTGAGTGAGTATATTCAAAATCTCCAGAAGACTGGGTTGCTGGAAGAAAAGGAAATGGCCCATCTAGATGATGCTTTGCAGGTGGCTGGAATATTTTGCTTGTCTTTTTATTATTATTATGCTGACTTTGTTGTTTCAGTTACAAATCACAATGGAAATACTAATTCTAGTCAATTCACTTGGCAGACAGACTTGAAGAAGTTCAAGAGGAATCCACCATTGGTAAAAATGCCAAGAGTCAGTGATCTTTTGAACACTCATCCGTTAGTTGGTGCACTGCCTGCTGCGATGCGTGATCCTTTATTAAATAGCACAAAAGAAACAGTAAAAGGACATGGCACGATCCTTTATAGAGAGGGCTCAAGGCCAACTGGTATATGGCTTGTTTCTATTGGAGTAGTAAAGGTCTGTTTCTGCTTTAAGACTACCTTATCACATTTGAGTTGGGGCTTACTGTACTTTCCAGTTTGTTCCATGATGAGCATGTACATCTCTATCTCCTTTTTCCACAGTGGACAAGTCAGAGATTAAGCAGCAGGCATTCATTGGATCCAATTTTATCACATGGCAGCACTTTGGGCCTGTATGAGGTGCTGATTGGAAAACCTTATATCTGTGACATGATTACAGATTCTGTGGTGCACTGCTTCTTCATTGAAGCTGAAAAGATAGAGCAATTGCGTCAATCAGATCCTTCTATTGAGATTTTTCTGTGGCAGGTATCATAAGCTTAACCCAATAAATTCTGTGGTTCTTTGGCTTCTTTATTTTATGGTTTTGAAAATCCGGATATTGTCGTAGAGCCAAACAACACTGCAGGGAAGATGTAGAACATACTGACCAGTACATCAACCAGTGTTCAGGAAAGTGGCCCTTTCTGTCGAACACTTAGGTACTGATTTTTCTTTAAACCTGCAATTTAGGTTCTAAAGAATACCCCAATCTGCCTTCCCGGTTTGAGCTGAAAGGCTATCTGTGCTTCTCAAATATCACAGCATCTTAGGAAGAAAACATTTTAGCGTTGCAAGAGCTGGATGTCTGAAAACTTGTCAAGACCTTGGAATATACCCAAAAAACTACACTGTTCCATTTTTCATATGTTTCCTGATTCCTTTTTAACGTATAAAAGTTTGTGATTCTTTTAATCAGAAAGGTAGGACCTCTGCCAATTTAATTACAAGATAGAGTTTAGAGATAGATAAAGTTACAAGGAGGAAAGAGCATGCCAATAGGAAGAGCTGCTAGAGGCAAGGACTCTATTGCCTGCACCATGACATTCATCTCCGAGGGCCCATGCATATTGCCCCAGTTCAACTTTATTATCAAAGCACTTCACTTTTTTTCTTGATTATTACAGTGAGGAGAAGATAACAAAATCAAATCGACTTGTTCTCTTGTTAACTAATTAATCTGTGGAACTTGCAAGTTTATATGTTCGTATTAATATTCATGGAAATTTCAGGAAAGTGCTCTAGTCGTTGCCAGGCTTTTGCTCCCTATGATGTTTGAGAAAATGGCAACACATGAGCTCAGGGTTCTCATCACTGAAAGATCTACTATGAACATCTACATTAAGGGCGAAGAAATTGAACTTGAGCAGAATTATATTGGCATCTTACTGGAAGGATTTTTGAAGACCAAGAACCAAACTTTGATCACACCTCCAGGGTTACTGCTACCACCAAATGCCGACTTGAACTTATTTGGTCTCGAGTCATCAGGTTATTACGCTATCCTCAGACACTCAACATGATATGCCTGTTCTTTTTCTTTTCCCTGAAAAACACAATGTTGTAGAGTGCTCTGAGTGAGTTTTCTGTTTCTTGCTGTTTTGTTTGCAGCTATAAACCGCATTGACTACTGCTATACAGCACCCAGCTATCAGGTGGAGGCTAGAGCAAGGATTTTGTTCGTTGAGATAGGGAGGCCCGAAATAGAGGCGGATCTGCAAAGGAGTGCGTCATTGATATCTCAAACCCTTGAACTGCCTCGGACACACAGCAAGGAGCACAGCGGTTTGCTCAGCTGGCCGGAAAGCTTCCGAAAATCCAGGGGAGCTCAGAATGGTGCCAGCATAACTGAAATCAGAGACCATCCAGCAAGCTTCTCTGCAAGAGCATTGCAGCTGAGCATGTACGGGAGCATGGTATGTAGAGTAGGATAGCAAAATTATGTTTTACATACAGGACTATTTCTGATCAAAGTCAGCTGATGGATTTGGTGTGAATGATTTGCAGATCAATGACATGCAGTCCGGTCAGGGTCAGAGGAAGCAGAGGCATCGTCACACGAAAGCAAGCTCTAATAAAGCGCACAGCTCGTCGTACCCAAGAGTGCCTTCGAGGTCGTCCAACACGCAGAGGCCACTGCTGTCTGTGCAGTCCGAGGGTGCCAACATGACGACGGCAAGGCAAGCTGCTGCTGCTCCGCCGCCGGAGCCGGAGGAGGCAGGACGACGGCGGCGGCGACAACGCAAGGCAATAGAAGAGGACGAGGACAACTCGAGCGATGAGTCGGCCGGGGAAGAGGTGATTGTCAGAGTCGATTCTCCCAGCATGCTCACCTTCCGTCAGCCGTCTGGCTCCGGCGCTGCTGATCGATGATCAGTCAACGCAACGTCGCAACCCAAGTAATTATTGGACCAGCCGATGGAAATGCTCCTCTTATATTTCATAATATTTACAATGCATTTGCTGATTTCATTCTGTTTTAGCGTATACATATTCATCATATGTATGCATATGATAGGCTCGTGCGTTTATCTCTAGTACATACAGTAATAAAGAAGAATCGCCTTTTGTCCTTCCCGATGATGAGCCAAAGACACAATAATACTGCAAATTTCATAATTGCTCACCTTAAATTCCGATTTATAGGTAACATAATTGTTATACAGTGAATTCCATAACTTACACTGCATATTTCATAGATGATAACCTGATAGGGCATGGGTTGTACCCTTTTAACAGTTTAGCTACATGTTGGTTCAGTTTATCCCTATTCCTTTCAATTGGAGATGGCCACGCCATTAGGGATGAAAACAAACGAACAGAAAATAGCTCTATCGTATTTGTTTTCATTTTTTTTTTGAATCGAAATCGGAATCGAAAACCTGGATACGAAAATAAAATCGAATATTATCGAATACAGATACGTAGCAAATACGAAACGGAACGAATATGGTAACGAATATTTATCGGGATATATAAACCCCTCAAATTGAGTTTCCTTAATTAAGGAAGAGATATCGTTTGTTATTTTAGGTCAACAACTTTAAAATTTATATCGTCAGTTTTGTAGGTGATCCTGCAACTGTATGTAAAAATCGATTTTCATGACAGTTCCCGGCCCATATGTAAATATGATTATCCATTTACTAGTTCAAGGTCTCTTACTTTATATATAGCTTACTTACTATATCAGTTAACAAGTTCTTGTTGTGTAGATTGAAGATGCTATTTATTTTATTTCACATATTTGAAACTTGTAATATTTGTTTTATATTTTAAATATTTTCAAATACAAATATCATACAAAGTAGTAGATCTCATTGAGCTCTACAACTTTGATATGAAGCACGTCTCCATCCGATATCATTTGAATCGTAGATCTGAGATTTTGTGAAAACAGATATGATATTTTATAATGAATATTTAGACCCTTAAATGATCTCAAATAATAAAATTATCAGCAACAAAGTTGTAGATCTCGTTGAGCTCTACAATTTTGATATAAAGTTTATCTTCATCTGACTTCGTATGAAAAGTTATGTATATATATGTGTTTTTTCTGAAAATTAATCCCTGTCTGCGAATATCCGAAAAAATTCCCGGATAGTTTCCGACCGTTTTCCGATTCCGACAGATAGTGCCCTTACTGTATTTGTTTTCGTTTCTAAGAAAAAAAATCCAAATTCATTTCCGAATCCGAATCTATCCGATTCCGAAAAAAGTCCGGACGAACGAAAATTATCTTTACCAGTTTCATCCTTACACGCCACAAAGCCACCCGATGGCATATCACCTTAAAAGTTATCAAAAAATTTAAAACAATTTATTGATCAATATATGTTATATCTCTCTATAAATATGTATGTTCAAATTTAATTGACATACGGTGTTGTTTGCCGCTTAAGTTCACTGAATATGGACATTAAGTACGGGCACATAAAATAAAATAAGAAAGTCCTTAGCGCATGATTGATTGAATTTTAGTTATTTCAAACTTGAAAAATAGATTTATCTGATATTTAAAGCAACTTCTATATAAAAAGTTTTTGCATAAAATACACCGTTTAACAGTTTGAAAAACGTGCTAATGAAAACCGAGATATAATATGTATCTTAATCGAAAAGAATGGAGTGCAGTAGATAAAAAATAACAAATATCAAGTATGAATAGTACATAGTTTTGATAGTCTATTTATTACTTTTTTTTTGTATATTTGTATAAGTCGAATTTAAACGTATATGTTTGTGAGGTAATTTTACTATTTTTTTTAAAAAAAAATGATACCTTGTTAGGTGTTTGTATATCTGCTCGAGAACAAAAATTACTTTTCCATCAACTACCATCGTGAGTCGTGGCTTCTTGTGCTGTGAACTCTAGCCCTAAAGAAAGAGAGACGACGAGAGGCCCCGCTGCTATCGCTGTGAATGGTGCCAATGGTGAGTCAAGAATGATCGTGCTTCCCCTCTTGATTGCTTATCCTTGTGAGATCCTTCCTTCAAAGGAGTTTTACGGTACAATTTAATAACATTATATTATATTGAGTACGTATATACGTACAAGAGCACACGCAGAAACGCAGAGCTGATGTGCGCCATACGTCTGCTGCCTCCTCCAGGCGAGAAGTTGAGAGGAGAAAATGATGAGATCGCAGTGGCCGGCGTTGGCGGCATGGCGCGCATGGACTTGTGCTGCCCGGCGGTGGCTCATCGTTGTGAACAGCGATGGGAACGGTGGATGAGATCAAGTTGGAGAAAAGCCACGATATACGTTGTCCATTTACAGAATTGTCCCCCGCGCAAAAAGAACAAAGAAATACAAAATTATCTTTTTTTTATTTTATATCACAATCTATTTAGGTGGATATATAGAGAAATTAATGTACAACATTGGATCATTTATACTAGCAGTACATATACTGCTAGTAAATTATACTATGACGCAAGTCATCCTTTATTGTATTGTTCTGTTTTACATTTGCTCATTAGCGAAAAAGACAAAAACAACACTGGAAATTTTATAATTGTACACTGTAAATCTGATAGAGAACACGTAAGGAGTATGAATTATTATAGGGTTTTCTTCTTCTTTTTATCTGTTTAGCTTTGTGGTCGTGGATCAGACAATGCATCATGCATGAATTATTTCTTAGAATGAAAATGAAAGATATAGACCATATTTCAGTCCGAATGGATAATTGATCATGATCGATCTTGTGAGATCGATGCACTTACAGCGTACAGGCAAAATAACAATAATAATTAAACACGTACAGCCTCCAAATGAAAGGGAAAAAAAGCAAACAAAATAATATCTATATAAGGTCTACAAAATAAAAAGGAAAATTGTGGAGATTAGTAAGAAAGAAAATAGGGGGAAATGGAAAAAGGAAGCTGGACGTGAGGAGCGGTGTGGCGATGACTCTTATATAAGTAGCATAAATATCCGGCCTCTTGGATATTATGTGGTGCTTAGTTAGTTTATTATTATTGTTTCTTAATTAATAATTAATGGGTTAATTAAATAAAATAGAAGAAAAGTAAATAAATAAATTAGAAGCACTTTCGGTGAACGATGGAGGGGCCGGACTCGTCGTACTCCGCCTTGGCGATCCACATCTGCATGAATGCAGGCATATATTATATAATGTGTGCGTGAAAATAATACTGTAGAGCAAAAAAAAAGAAGAAGAAGAAGAAAGAAATAGTGCCTGCTGGAAGGTGCTGAGTGAGGCGAGGATGGATCCTCCGATCCAGACGGAGTACTTCCTCTCGGGCGGCGCGACGACCTTGATCTTCATGCTGCTGGGAGCGAGGGCAGTGATCTCCTTGCTCATCCTGTCGGCGATCCCGGGGAACATGGTGGTGCCGCCGCTGAGGACGATGTTGCCGTAGAGGTCCTTGCGGATGTCGACGTCGCACTTCATGATGGAGTTGTAGGTGGTCTCGTGGATCCCGGCGGCCTCCATCCCCACGAACGACGGCTGGAACAGCACCTCCGGGCACCGGAACCTCTCTGCGCCGATGGTGATCACCTGCCCGTCGGGCAGCTCGTAGCTCTTCTCCACGGAGGACCCCGTGGCGGCGGTGGCCATCTCCTGGTCGAAGTCGAGGGCGATGTAGGAGAGCTTCTCCTTGACGTCGCGGACGATCTCGCGCTCGGCGGTGGTGGTGAAGGAGTAGCCGCGCTCGGTGAGGATCTTCATGAGGTAGTCGGTGAGGTCCCGGCCCGCGAGGTCGAGGCGGAGGATGGCGTGGGGCAGCGCGTAGCCCTCGTAGATGGGGACGGTGTGGCTGACGCCGTCGCCGGAGTCGAGGACGATGCCGGTGGTGCGGCCGCTGGCGTAGAGGGAGAGGACGGCCTGGATGGCGACGTACATGGCGGGGGCGTTGAAGGTCTCGAACATGATCTGGGTCATCTTCTCGCGGTTGGCCTTGGGGTTGAGGGGTGCCTCCGTGAGAAGGACCGGGTGCTCCTCGGGGGCCACGCGGAGCTCGTTGTAGAAGGTGTGGTGCCAGATCTTCTCCATGTCGTCCCAGTTGTTGACGATGCCGTGCTCGATCGGGTACTTGAGCGTCAGGATCCCACGCTTGGACTGCGCCTCGTCGCCCACGTACGCGTCCTTCTGCCCCATCCCCACCATCACCCCGGTGTGCCGCGGCCGCCCCACTATGCTCGGGAACACCGCCCGGGGCGCGTCGTCGCCGGCGAACCCGGCCTTCACCATCCCCGTCCCGTTGTCGCACACCAGAGGCTGGATGTCATCGGCGTCCGCCATCAGCTGTTTCTTCTTCTTCTCTCTACCTGCTACTTAACAAACTTCTCTTCTTTCTTTTCTCTTTTGTTCCTCCTCCTCTTGTGTAGGCTATATATATAACAGCCGCACACCTTGCAACAGCAGCGCGCAATGGTCAAGGATGACAAGTGTGGCCCTATATATACACACCCAAACACAAACCAAAGCCACACACCTGCACCGACGGACGCCCGCCTTCTTCGTCTCCTCTCCACTTTCACAGATCTATATATACACTATATATATTACTCCATTATTCATGTACTCCTAGCTAGTAATTGTTTTCTTTCTCCATGTATATCGTTCAATATATACAAGCTTAATTGGATCGACACAAGTTAAGCTACTGTGTGTGTGTCTAGATTAGTCAAGTAGGCGAGAGCATTTCCATCAAGAAAGATTCAATCCAACCACAGGTTCCCCTACGACTATCTTGTTACGACTTCACCCTAGTCAAAGACCCCACCGTATACGCCAATAAGACCACCAAAGGCCTTTGTGACACTAGTGGTACACACAAGTCATTGGTGATCATTGTTTCGATGCTTCGAGCGAAACCAATTTTCAAGGTGTGACGACCGGTGTGTATAGGGTTTGGGTACATATTCATCGCGGCATGCTGATCCGTGATTACTAGTGATTTCAACTTCATGTTCCTGAGTTTCATGTTCTTGAGTTGCAGAGAACAATCCAAACTGAGATAATCTTTCCGGATTCGCTCCACCTTACAGCCTTGTTTCCCATTGTCATTGTCATTGCCATTGTAGCACGTGTGTGGCCTAACCCATAAGGGCCAACGGACTTGACGTCATCCCTACCTTCCTCCAGTATCTCACTGACAGTCCCTCGTGAGTGCGACACGTACCCTTTTTCTTTGTTTCGAAGCGGAGCACATACTATTACCATTACGTACCACAATTTCTCCTTAGGTGCATGTCTCAGCAACACAAAACGAGGGTTTCGCTCGTTATAAGACTTGACCAAACATCACGAGCTGACGACAGCCATGCAGCACTTGTATGAAAGTCAGTACCATCCCAGTAAGGACAGGTTTTGTTGTTCATATGTCAAGGGCTAGTAAGGTTTTGCGCGTTATATCAAAATAAACCACACCCTCCACCGCTTGTGCAGGCCCACGTCAATTCCTTTGAGTTTCGATCTTGCGATCATACTCCCCAAGCGGAGTGTTTCACGCGTTAGCAGGGCCCTTGATCCGCGTAGACCAAGAGCGAACACTCCTGTTCGCTCCCCATGTGTGTGTGTATTACTACACTAGTCTAGTCTAGTAAGAAGGGAAAACTTAACAGCAGACATTTTATCATTCCACTGCACGCACTACTATATTACATCACTCAACAGGAAACTCAATCGTTATGGCCAGCATATATAAAAACATCCTCTTCAGTAAGATTACAAAAAAAATTCGAGAAACGAGACTAAAAATATGCATGCATGGGCTCACCAAACCTATACAGCACCAGGCAACGATGATGGATGATTGCCAAAAATAATAATAATAATAAACACCACCAAATCTCATCAAGAAACCAAAGGTTAAAAAGAAAACTAGCAGCAGCAGCAGCAGCAGCTAAGCACACCCTTCCACTAGCTTAATTTGCCAGGTTAATTAGACACAGTCGTCGCGATTCCCACGAGATATAGGCTAATCGCTCCGTCTTCTCGCCATGTAAAAATGTAACCGATCGATCGATCTTCTCCAGACATCAATCAGCAGCTCGTCATCACTACTAATCCAACATTCAACAACTAGACAAGGATATGATGTCGAAGCACTCAATTAAGCTCTCTTCTTTGAATGCTTCGTAAGGCTTGCCGTGTTCCTCGCTTGCATCACATATTGCGTGCTGAACCACTCCGAGGCAATGTCCTGAGTTACATTACATTTTACATACTCACGTGCATTAGCTGCATTTCATAATTAAAATTAATAATCTCAACAAGGAAAAGTAATCTTGTTCCCAGTAAGTACCTGCCAGGTGGCAGCTGTGAACTTGAACTACCAAACCTTTTTGCTTTGTTATCCTGCTCTTTCTCCAAGCGCAAAGCCGCCATCTCCTTTTCCATGGCAGCTACCTCCATCCTCCTTTTTTTAGCCTCTGATTCCATTGCCTTTGTCAATGTGTCTACTTTCTTTGCTAGCATCTATATATCAAACCACCCATTAATAGGACGAAGGCAAAATGAAAGGTTAAAAACAATTCAACACTCTCCAACTAAATTTACCTCAACTGCATCGTCCTTGTCTTTCAGGCTTTGGTCCTTTTCATGGCAAGCCTTCCTTAGAGCAATTACCTCCTTTTGCAGCGTATCATACAGCAAACCTGATACCGTATCCTCTGACTCAACTGATGTAAATTCGTTAGCCTTATCATCTGAGTTGTTTGATTCCTTATCTTCACTGGAGTCCGTAGATACATTCATACCAGACCCATTTACATGTCCCTTGTAACGGTCAAGTGATCTACAGCCTCCGTCAAAAGACTTTGAGGCCCCTTTTGCATGGTTGACTAGAGTAGTTGTGGTGGTAGATACTGACGATCTCATCTGGAATGATGGACGTTTCGATAGGAACCCATTGGTCTTGGATAAACTATCAGCACCACCAATAGACTGGCGGCGTGCTGCACTAACACTGGTTCGAGTTGTAGACATTCTCAAACCTTCCTCAAGTACTTTAAGCCGTAGCTGGAACTTATCCTGAAAAATTGGATGCAGATCACAATGAAGAGATGGTAGAAAATACATACTTAACAGGAAGATGGAAGAACTTTATGGGACACGTCAAATCATACTTTCAATTGAGCTTCTGATCGTGCAGCCCTTTCTGCTATGGCCAGTTTATCCCGGAGTTGCTGCATTTCTCCCTGCAAAAGAAAGAAAGAAAGAAAAGAAATTTCCCAACAAATTAGACCCCCAAAAAATGAACCATAGTATACTCCGTTTAGGAGTGGGGAAAAGTGAAAACATTGTTCCATTAAAAGGCTTCACTGTATCCATCCAGAACAAGTCAGAAATAGACATAACTAAACGATAGCATTACTTACTTGTAAAATCCTCCGTTCTTCTAACCATTGTTTCACAGGCATTACTTTATCATTGCCATCTTTCCATTCATTTGCCACCACTACTGCAACTCTATTTGCCGAAACCTTCGCACGAGCTAGCTCACGATCAAGGGTTTTCCTTTCTTCCTGACATCAGCATAAGTGTAAATTGGCATCAATTACCATTCTATTAGGTAGAATGTAAACATCAGGAACGTGTGATCAGGACATCATGCATTACATTCATCTCCTGGACTTTACGCTGATAGTCTCTCACAGCATTTGCAGCTGCACCTCCAGCAAGAACAGCTTCTTCGAGCTCTCTGACAGTCTGAGTGAGCTTCTCAACCTCAGCTACTTTTTGGCGGTGCATTCTATCCAAGATTTTGTTCTCTTCCTGCAGTGTGCCAAATACTTATACACTGTAGCTAATCATGTGGTGCATGCTACTTAACTGTTGCAAATGACTGCTATTTCTGTTGTCTTGTACCTGACAGATCTCAATCTGTTTCATCAATTCTTGGTTTTTGTTTTGCAAATCATCAACCAAAGAAGCTTTTGCTAATGCTATCTGAACCGTCCTTTCTGCTTCCAGCAGAGCTGCTTCCTTGGACTTTGTAAGGCGGTCCAATGCCCTGTTGTCATCTTGTAGTTTTGCGATCTATGCAAGAAAACTAATGCCTTAGTCCTAAGTGTTTCAGTAGCACTGACACTCAATCAAATATGGAATAAGCAGGGAACAATTAATGGTGATATGCTGAAATCAACAACAGCACAGCATAAAGCATATAGACCTCTACTCTTAGCAAGTTTCAGAATAATTGAGACCTGCAACACATTTGGGAATCAGGTTACATTGTTAATCTCTCTCAAGAAAAGAGCTGTAAAATAAGTAGGTTACATCACTTAAAGGTAATAATCTTTGAGAAGGACTGCAGCATTCTTCATCTGTAAAGCAAGCATTTTGACACAAAGACCGATGCATGAAGAACATTGGTACTGACTGGAAAGAGAAGAAGAAAGAGAATCCAGGTATACACTTGGATGAAATACCTCATGACGAGCTAGTTTCAGTTCAGCTTCCAATGGCGCAAGAATGGCCTCAATAGGGGGCATGTCATCATCCTTCTGTGCTGCATGAACCCTTCGAAGTGTCGCCTCTGCTGCAAATTGGGCTGCAAGTGCTGCTTTCTTTTCATCGTTTATCTTCTTTGCCTCAAGGTTCTGCAACATCGTGTGCTATCAGTAATTGTTATGAAGAAAATATGAGCTGTGAAAGAGGAAAAGAAAAGGGCTGCTCCATTACCTTGCTTTCGAGGAGAGACTCTGTAAGCTTCAGCTTCCCATCCACCTTTGCCAATTCTTCCGTAAGCTTACATCGATGCAGAAGGCAAAGTCAGGATAGTCCCCCTCAAAAAAAATAAATCTTAAAGTTTGACTACAAGTATGAGTCAAAAGCTTTGACAATGCATAAAAGAAGGCAGTTAAGTATGATAAAAGCAGCCTGGTCATTGAATTATCCCAAATTACTTAGGGTGCCTGTTGGCTGTTGCCCTGTGTTAAGTTGACAATTGTTGCAGCGTAATGGGTGCATTCAGAATAACAAGGATCCATGTTCGACAACAAAATCACAAGCTAAACAGTTAATACCAGGACTCAGAGGTCATTAATCGGACAGTTACAATCAGTAAGCGCAAAGAAAGCAACTTGATGTGCATAGACTTTGAAGAGTTGGAGCCTATTAGCTGTATGGAGACCATAGTGAGTAAGTAGCAGATACAGAGCATACTTGATGGAGTTTTCGTTATGTTCAAAGATTTTTCATTTTGAACCGCAGAAAGAAAAGATGTCATCTTCCAACTACTAAAATCTAGCAGGTCACTAGGCATTAGTACACGACAATGAAAATGAAGAAAGCTACTGGGATCTGCTTCGGACGATAGTTGCCACAAGATGCATCGGATTTAGTCAAGAGGTAAAAAAAGAGAAAAAGAAAAAGGATTTTATTTGTTTTTACTGACATCCTCGACGGCCTTCTCGCGCGCTCGCTCGGACAGCCGCAGAGCCTTGATCTCGGCCTGCGCCTCCCCAAGCTCCTTCTCCTTATCTGCAGTCAGTCAGGGGGGTCGCGAATTGTAAGATGCAAAAGGGAAAAAAATGCTAGCTTTAGATGGAGGAAAGATCCGAAACAGCGAGAGGGGGGGGGGGTGGAGATCCGAAGATCTAGGGGTAGATCAGATCGGGGTGGAGCGGCATTTGAGGAGAAGGATGGGATGGGATGGGGTTACACTGGAGCTCGTTCTCGAGGCGGGTGAGCTCGACGCGGACGGGATCGGAGCCGTGGAGGAGGTTGATGAAGTCCTCGACCTCGAGCGCGGGCTTGAGCTTCTGGCGCGGCTGCTGCTGCTGTTGCTGCTTGAGGCCCTTGCCGTCGCCGTATGGGTCGGCCATGGCGGGCGGCGATGCGGACGGCGAGGAGCACGCTACGCCAGCTGTGGCGATCAGCTGCCTCTCTCAGACTCTGTCTCTGTCTCTGACACACAGTAGCCAATAATCCCGCTGTATCTCTGACACCTGAAGAGGAGCGCAGCAGGAGCAGGGCGGAGGCGAGAGAGAGAGAGATTGAGATGACACGGGCCGTCGAGTCGAGTCGACTCAGCTCAGGCAGCTCACTGATGACACGAACCAACACTCCCAACAGCAACACTTCTACTGCTGATTTCTGAAAATGACACTCAATTTTAACGGTATCTACGGCCTGTTTTAGGCAGTTGCTGTTTTACTCTCAAAATCACTATTTCCTCCGTCCCACTATATAATACCTAATCAAATAAAATATTTTTTTCAGATTTATAATATTAAAAAATGTCTCATTCAATCTTAAATTACTATATTTAGTAACTCTTAATGCTTACTTCGTTTCTACAATCTACGTAACCTTCTTATTTTTTATTACCACACTTCCTCGAACCGTTAAACGGTTTGTTTTATGTTAAAAGAAGTTTATATGGAGAAGTTTTTAAAAAAATTAATTACATCTTTTTTAAGTTTGATTAATTATAGGTTAATAGCTCTTCTCGTTTTGCGTGTTGTCGAAATGTCGGACCGTTCGGCTGAAACGAACACACACTAAGACAGCCAAAATCTTGTAGCTCCAAAAATGAGCTCTGTAGGTAGAAGCTATGGAATGTTAACTTCTCCGGGTATTACTAGTTATTGGAATCTCCAACTTCTTCAAATAAGGGCTAACTTTATACTCATTTATAAACTAGCGATATAAATAAAATTAGTAATATTCCAACTTCCCACTATTTCGGACAATATCGATCTCCTCCTCGGTTTTCTATCAATCTTTCTATTTCTCTCTCTCGCTACGCCTCCAACTTCAATGGATGCGTCTAACCAGATCTCAGTGCCACTATATCTCCTTGGCTCAATCGATCTAACCTATCTCCGATGACCTCTCCGTAACCATCGATGGCATGAAACGACTCCCTAGGCTCCCATGAACCTGCTCTTGTCCTAACCTAGCCACCGGCCACCTTATAAGTTGGTGCTTGCATCGACTCTCCTTGCTACCATGGAATTCTGAATGGGACTTCCCAAAACCTAACGTCCTTGAGCTTGACTTGGCTCAACTCCATCGTTGCTTCCCCAAGCTTCTCTTCTTTGGCCCCTTATTCACTGAGAATGTCGTCATAGCGCATTGTCGATAACACTGGGTTTCTGTCACCACCGCCACCGTGGAGACATGCCTCTCTCATACATTTGCGAGCTCCTCGTCGTCCTCTCTTACTCATATGTCGTGCTTGGTGCTTCTCTCTGTATGGGATAATATGTTGTGATTTGTGATGCACATGCTCAGTACCGCATATGTACTAGCTAGTACCAATATAGTATCATGCTCGATAATGTACATATATCATGTATGTTATCTACCGTTTCATATTATAAATCGTTTGACTTTTTTTCCTAGTCAAACTTTTTTAAGAAGTTTATAAAATTTTTTAACATCTAAATATATCAAATTAATTTTATTAAATATAGCATTGAATATATTTTAATAATATGTTTGTTTTGGGTTGAAAATACTACTATATTTTCTATAAACTTAGTCAAACTTAAAAAAATTGATAAAAAAAGTAAAACGACTTATAATATAAAACAGAGAAAATCCTTTACAATTCTAAACAAGATCTCATACAATAACATCTCAAATAAAAAATAAAATTTTGTAAGATCTTCTCATTGGGACTTTAATTTCTACTCTCAGTGTAGGCGAGATATTTGTCGTGACAATTATAATCTGAATTAATTTTCTGTTTTAGTACTTTTTAAGAAGGGAAATGTAAATCTTAAAAGTAGTTTACTACCACTCCAATATCCGGTTACTATAGATATAGGAGTAGTACTCCTAATCAGTTGGGCTATACTAGCATAGAGTTATTATTAGATCTCCGGTGGGCTGTATGTGAATGTGAATGTGAGATATTGGTAATTGGTCCATCCAAATCCCACCACTACTGACTACTACGCCTGCGGCCTCTGCCCACGGGGCCCATCAGCCTAACCCTAGCTCACCACGCCAGGTCGCCGCCGGTGCCGGCCGTCGGCTACAGGGCACGGGCGGTCGCAGGAGCAGAGGAGCGCGCTGGGCGCCCGGACACTTGCCCCGCGGCCGCCGGGAGCCCGGAAGGGCTTCACAGTTGACATTAATTCGTGAGTAAACGGAATTAGTGAAATCCCTTTTGCTCTTGTGAATTCTCATGATTTTTTTTTCTTTTCTGCTAAAACTACATTGTAATTGTCTTCCAAATCATTTTGCAACTGCATACTAAAAATTACTCTACTTAGCTTTCTCTAATAGATATGAACTAGTAGTATTTCTACTTGATTCATGCACTGTTGTACTTTTGATGTATGGTGTTCTCAACTTCTCTTATTTAATAATACTACGGAACATTATTTTGTCACTTACTAGATGTTAGAATGCCCAGCCAGGAAATTTCTCGTCCGCCACTGTCGTAAACTCATTGGTCTCAAATTTCAGGGGGCTCTGCTGCGCCTGCCTGCCAGATGGACCAAGCTGACATGGGCTGCTGCAGTTGTTTTGGCTTTCTCAGAAAACCCCGTACGCCTCTACTCCAGTTCAGAACCTCCGATAGCTTCTTTTCTGATGATGATCTCTTGGTTTCTCAACATGACGGCGACGATCCGAATACAAGCTTTTACGGTGGACAGGACACAGACTTCCTCTACCAAAGTGACAATGAGCCACAACGGCCTGTTAAGCGATCTCAAGAAATTATACTGTCCAGGGCTCGGAGTGGCTTCGTGTGTCGTCAAGTTCCAGTCAAGGAGACCAATAAAGCAATTTGCCATGAGGTACTTGGAAAACACCATCCACCTTTTCGCATAGCAAAAATGCCATCACAATCATGAATAACGCTGGGCATTTTTCCAAAAAAGAGAACAGCATCTAGAAAAGAATTTCGTAATTTAAAGCAAGCAGACATTAATTTTAGGAATTTAATAAGATTTAGTAAATTACTGGAAACAATTTTGTTGATTTCTGAATATTGAGAGGTGCAATCATGTAAAATTACAAGCATTTCATTTATTACATTTGAAACTACTAGGCATGATGAATTTGAGGCATTGGGATTTTACTGACTTTTTCTGAAATTTTCTCTCTCCAAAAGGGCCTCGAACAGCTGCTTTGGACAGAATATGTGGCAACATTATAATTTCTAAGAGTCTTACTTTCGTGATGGTGTTCTGCAAATCAACTATGGTGTAGATGGTAGTTAACAAATTTGCTCCTTCAAATATTTGCATTTATACCTTGGCTCAGTAATTTGAAATCCTCATATGTTACGCACATTTGCATTTTCATTTCCAACTTAAACATAACATTGAAGATAAGCATTTATACAAGCATTCAGATGCAAGTAAACACCATCCTTTTTTTTTGTGGCATGTCTAGGATGAAAATGGTAATAAGATGGTCAACGAATATATCCACCAGCACAAGATTGGGTCTGGAAGCTATGGCAAAGTGGTAAGGTAGAGTTTGCATCTGCTGCAGTGTATTTCTGGTAGTTGCATGATCAAATCAACTGTTACTGTTAAACAGGTTCTGTACAGGAGCACGAAAGATGGGAAGCTCTATGCAGTCAAGGTAACGATTTGGATGTCCTTTTGGTGCCAGACTTTCATGACCATGAGCTATTTATTGACTATATTTCCTTGTGGAATTTTAGAAGGCATGATTTTATTTTTACATAGTACTTGCACTTCTTTTCAAGATCAAACTCCTGTAGTTTTTCAAATGTCACTTAACTTCTTGCTAACATGCTTCTCCTTTTGCATACTTGATATGTTTTTTAGTATTAAACTAGTTCTTGGAGTTGCATGTATTTCAATCTTCAAATACTGTAGGCACCACTGGATGTGGAATTTGGTTCTGATTTCTGATTCCTCGAACCCTGCCTTACCTTTTTTTGTTACAGGTTTTGCATAAATCTTATATGAAGAAAGTACGTGTAGCATCTTCAGAAACTGCCATGAGTGACGTATTTCGTGAGGCAAGTAATATATACTCTATATTGTACTCTAGAAATTGACAATATTGCTTTTCAACTGAATAGCACTCAGTTGCAATTTGTCCTCTCTGAGGGGACTTTTCATGTGCCTGTGTTCATTTGGTTTATCACACTGGCCTATTGCCCTTGTGAATTGCATATAGGCTCCAGAACTCTTGTGAATTGCATATATGTCGCCATGAGATCATATGGTCGATCTTTCTAAAATTAATGCCACTGGATTTACTGTGCAGAAACTTTCATAATGTGTACTCCCTTTGGCCACAAACACATGCCATTGTGTACATGTCCAGTCAAACCTTCAAAGCTTTGAGTGCGATCAATATCTTTTTGCATATTTGTACCAGATACACACAAATTTATGTTTAGATTTATCTCAAAAGGTATGTTAATATAGTTTTTTTATAAGATTTGTAGTTGTTACCCACAGAAATTACTATTCATGCGAACAGTATCGGTGAAGCACCTGTGTACTGTTCACGTGGACATGCTGGTTTGCTAGTTGGGAATTGGAGATAAGAATTACTAATTTCCCTATTAGGTTGGTTTTTCTCCTTATAGTATTAGAGATAGATATTGTATCTTGGGGGGGTCATGTCAAGCCATCACAAGCATGCATCTATTAGCATCGAAGCGATGGAGATGAATTAGTCTCTCTTGTCAAATTCTTCATCCCAATCTGTATAGTCTCCTCTAGAAGTTGGTATTTACCCTCCATGACCATAACACTAATGCAGTAGATCATTTGTTCATCCACATATTATGATAAAAATTTATAGCCAAATCTTGCATTGAAAAAGGACATATATTTGTGAACACAGAGAGTAACATATAATATGTCAAACACCGCCTATGAGTTTTGTTGTCAGTAGTACAGGTCCATGGCAGATTTTGCAGCAACCAGGTGATAAATATCAATATGAGAGATGCACCAAATGTTAATTTCCCCCTCTTGGAAATAGTCCAAACTTATAGAGTGCCATAGAAGCAATGTGATTTATGGGCCTTATGGCTGCACATCACAACAGAGATTGGTTTCTAATATATTAGCAAGTGATATGCAATCTATACCGTCCTATACATTGTTTATACTTCTGTGTGATAATTTAGCAGTTTTGTTATCATTCAAATGATATAGTAACCTTCTTGACAGGTATCCATCATGAAAATGTTGGATCATCCCAATATAGTAAATCTCATTGAGGTGATTGATGACCCAGAAATAGATAAATTCTACATGGGTATTTGTTTGCACTCTCTTCATTATAATGTTTTAGTCGTTCTAAGATGACTATTTAATGCAGGCTTATTTTGGTGCCATACAATTTCTAATACATTCATATTTGCTTCTTTGTGTTCCTGTTTCCAGTTTTGGAGTATGTTGAGCGAAAGTTAGTCTGCGATAATGGTCTAGGAGAAACTTCTTCCAGAAAATATTTGCGGGACATTGTCTCTGGTCTCATGTACCTTCATTCTCATGTAAGACCTTGATTTCCATTCTTCTATGAAATTAAATTTTGATTCACAGTCATATCCATATATTTTTTTTCTCAGATTGAGCGATGATGAATGACTGTTGCCTTCACTTGAAGGTTTTCTTGCTGGAATATTGAAATCTTGTTTTGTTCTTTGCAGAACATCATTCACGGTGACATTAAGCCGGACAATCTTCTGATCAAGAGTAATGGCAATGTGAAGATAGGGGATTTCAGTGTTAGCCAAATCTTTGAGGTACAAGTTCAAAGTACCATGTTAATCAGGCAGCTGTCCTGAGGCCCTTGGTTGAATGGCAATACTATGGGTTGCCTAGAATTGATGGGTTTGCTCAAATTTGCCCTATTCTAGCATTTGGTTGTTCTTTGTAAAGGAAAGGGTATCATTTCGTTTCTAACATTGCACATTGGGTTAGCAGAGTCGAGTTTTGGAGGGGTTCCATATGCTTTGCCATGGAAGTATTTTCCACACGACTAACAGTTTAATTCCCAAATTAACTACTGGTTTTCTTTCAGTTCCCCTCCCTCATAGATAGTCGGAGTCTTCAGTCTCTAATTGTAATGCTTTTCTCTTAGTAAGATTTCCATCTTGATGGCTGTATCTCAATTCACAGGATGATGATGATACACTACGGAGATCTCCAGGTACTCCGGTTTTCACTGCACCAGAGTGTTGTCAAGGTAGACTAACCATGCTTTGGTTTATAAGTGTTGCTTGTTTCTATCAGATTGTACGTTTCTATTGTCATAACAGAATACAGATGCAAACAGCGGATGAGTAATGTGCATCTTCAGTCAAATGATAGATCAGATCTAGATAAAAATAAAGTCTGAAAACATCTGAATTGGTGATGAGGTGATCAATAATGGATGAATAGAAGAACTTATACGGCTACTAGGCCATGCCTTTTAAATTGGTTTTCATGTCTTGTGTCTTTCAGGACTAATTTATCATGGTAGAGCTGCTGATACATGGGCTGTTGGTGTTACTCTGTACTGTATGATTATGGGTCAATATCCATTTCTGGGGGATACTTTGCAGGAAACTTATGACAAGGTGTGTGCATCTTCTAACAGTTGCAAGTATTTCTTTTGGTGTATATCCTCAACCTTTCTTCCTTTTTCCCCTTCCTTTTTCTTGTGTGTGAAATAGATAGTGAACGATCCAGTGGAAATTCCTGATGGCATGAATCCCCAGCTGGTTGATTTGCTGGAAAGACTTCTCTGCAAAGGTTGTACAAGTATATAGTTAGTTTTACTTTTCTTTCCATTAATTTAATTTAGGTGACTTTGCGTGTATTAAAAAGAATATTTATTTTGATTGATGCTTCGTGGGATGGTTGTCCTGCAGAGGCAGGAGACCGGATGAGCTTGCAGGGCGCGGCTGAGCATCCTTGGGTGGTCGGGGACGAGGGCCCAATTCCTGAATACTGGTGTCGATGTGGGTTTGGGCGTCGTAAACAGGCTCAGGCGCAGCCGTCGGAAGAACAAGTATAGATATTTTTTTTAAAAAAAACCATTGATTTGCAGACACATACAACAACATATGAACTGTGTAGTGTAGCCAAGGCAAAGTTAGTTTTTTTTTTCTTTTCTAATTTTCTCATTAGACAGTCATTTTCAATATTAGTACATGCTTCCATCCCTAACGTGGTTGAGGAAATTGAAATATTGTTTGTACTAGTGGTGAGTTACATGAGAATTTTAAATTTATGTGTGCAATTGGAAGTTGGAAGCTTCAGCTTCTTGTTTGTGGCATCCATGCACAAGTTGCCATACAAACATATAGGGTCCGTTTAGGAAGCTTCTAACTCTTAAATTTAACTTCAGGAAACTCCTGAAACTGAAACTGTTTGGTTGGTTGTAACTCTAGAAAAGATGAAATTAGAGCGTGTTAAACGGACCCATAAAAAATAAATAAATAAATTGCACTTGCAGACACCAAATTAATGAATTTGTTTCGTTATATATTGATTGATGAAGAAGAAAAAACCAATCACGCTATGTTTAAATAAAATTCGTCTGAAATTCGAGTAGAGTTGGGTTGGTTGGGTTGAGATTTCAGAACAGACGGGAGAATAGAACACCGACCCGGAAACCTGCTTGTGGGGCCATCCTGTCAGCGTGGATGGAGTATAACAATAAAGCGTTCAGTTCCGTTCCGTCGACTTGCTCGTTTGCCTCGCCGCATATCGTCTCGCCTCGACTCTCCTCCGATCCGATCCCCCCAAACCCTAACCCTAGCTTCCTCCACTCCATGGCTGAGGAACCCTCCCCCNGACCCCGCCGACCCCGCCGCCTCTCCTAAGCGTCGCCGCAGGCACCACCGCCGCCGGCGCGACGTGGATGACGACGACGAGTCTCCCCTCGCCGAGGCGGACAGGCCGCTGGCCGCCGAAGACGTCGAGGAGGGCGAGATTCTGGACGACGCCATGGATGTCGACGCCGCTCCAGATGCTGCTCCGGTCTGTCCCCCCTCCGAATCCTTTCCCCCTCTTTATCTATATCTCGCTCGGATATGTATATGTATGCTTATTAGACGTGCAATTTTAAGTCAAAGCGTGGCTTGATGATGATAATCAGCACACGCAACTCAAAAAGGCTCTCAATTGCCCGCTCCCTTTCAGTTGTCCAGGCGCAACACTTTGTTTTGCTGCAAACTTCTTTACTACTAGTCCTAACCAGCGCGGCTAGAGTTGACTACCTAGACAATTTCATGAATAACAAGGGTAATTAATATGCAATTTTCCTTGATATTCTTTTTCCGCTCTTATTCATGCTGCCCACCTTATCTTGGAACTGTGCTTATATTGCTTGGTGTTCTCTAATTGCAGGAACTTTCTTCTGGTAATCATGCCCATATGAACTCAGATGCTGATGGAATTGTGCTGCGTGCTTCTTGCTTGCCTAGTCATTCATCCTCAAGGGATGAAACCAAGTCAAATAACACTGCCCATGAGCCTGAAAATGGAGGCGATGCAGATGATACCAAAGGGGATAGACAAAGTCAAAGGGTGCCAAAATCACCACTGTTGACAAGGGAGAAAGAAAGGAAGCACAAAGATGAGCACCGCAAGTCATATCCTAAAGATTCGCATTCCAAAGAGCAGTCTAGAAGATCTCCTTCAAGGCACCATAGTAGTCAAGATCATGCCAGGCATCACTCAAGGTCTAGAGATACTGGTGCTGAAGCTAATGGTTCGCGGGCAAGTACAAGGGAAGATTCTGACCGTGACAGCAACGACAGAAATAGTAAGCATGGTAGGCATGCAACCAGGAGTCGGGAGAATGAGAGAGAAAGGAGCAGCAGCTATGCTGTTCGTGATGAGGCGTATGATGAGCGGGAAAGATATAAGCATGAAAGAAGGCACAGAAGCAACCCAGTTGATAGAGACAAAGTGGATTTGCTTGAACTAACTCGCAGGGATAGAGAAAGGAGCAGCAGTCGCAGTAGATCTGACCGTAGGGAGAGTGCACATCACATTCGTGATGAAAGCAGGGAGAGCGAAAGGCGGAGTAGTAGTTCAAGGCATAAAGATAACGAGAGAAGGGATAGAAGTAAGGATCGCTATAAAGAATCTGACAAGGTTGACAGTGGACATGAAAGGGACAAAATGAGAGATGATAGAGACAGGGGACAGCATAAGGATTTGGAAAGTAGAAAGCGGAGAAATGGAGAAGCAAAGGACAGGGATGACAGGCACAAGGATTCTACACGCTCAAAATACAGTACTTCTGATAGTCATAAACACCGCTCAAGATCCTGGGAGAGGGGTAGAGATGCTGAACGTAGAGGCCAGAGATCTGAAGAGCTGAAAGAGAATACTTTCAAGTAAAGCTTCTTTCACATGATTTACTATCTTTCCTTTTGACACTTCATAAGTTCATAGTTCATATTGGTGTTTTTATGATATTAGGGAGGAAGATGAAGAGGAGTACCAAGAGAAAATTGAACAGCAGTTAGCAATGCAGGAAGAAGAGGACCCTGAAAAAATTAAGGAGGAAGCAAGGAGGAGGAAAGAAGCTATTATGGCAAAATACAGGCAGCAACAATTGCAGAAGCAGCAGCTGGAATCTTTACCTAGAAGTAATGATGAAGGTAACTTGAATATCCAAAATTGACAGAATATAAAATTATTATGTATAATATTCTATTCCTAAATGAATTTATTCCATACTGACTAACTTACTTGTGCCTGTACAGAGGAAGTGGAAATGAACAAAGGTGATAATGCAGATCTGAAAGATGATAACGATAGCAGATTTGTGGCTAGTGAGGAAGCTGAAAATAAGCATGATTCTTCAGATGCAATTATTGGTGAAGCAGACTTCACTGTGGGAAAGTCTCCTGCTCACAATGATGGTGCAGGAACTTTGGGTAATCAGAGAATAATTGGTGTTTCAGGCCTTGGAGAGGGCACTCCAAAGGTAATCATGTTCTCTTACCCTGTTATTCAACTTTAAATTATCTAAATCAGGCCAGGCCATCCAGAAATTTTATGTTCCCCTTTCTTTTTTCAGAGTGAGAGATCGGCAGATATGTTTTATGATGACATTTTTGGAGAATCACCTGCTGGCATCCGGAAATTGGTAGGCTTCTTTTTTCCTTCTGTAAGTGTATCTAAGCTGCAACAGATTAGGACTGAAGAATGGTGGAGATGGAATGTTCTAAGTGCATTACTGAAGATGGCAAACTACCCCCTTCTTAGGACTGAAGTAATGTGTCTAGAAAAAAAAGTCTAGCATCCTGTGCCAATAGCATCATCATGCTGTAGAGAAAATAGGAATAACAAATCAGCCACCATACTAAAGAAGATAGCAAAGCACTCCCACATATATGATTCTTCCAAACCTTGGTCAAAATCTTACCATAATTGGATAGCAGAGACAACAAAGTCAATTTGTGACCATCTAATGTTGAAACATAAAAACCATATAAATTTCCAAGATCAGGACAGATTGTCTCACTATATACAATCCCAGTACATGAAGAAAGAAGCCCTCCAGATTTAATTATGAGGAGGTCCATCCCTCAGTATAAATTATGGACACGTTTAGATTAAGAACTGATCGAGTGAATGGCTGGTTAATAGATTTATTAAAATCAGGGAAGGAAAGAAATGAAATCCATGGGAGTGATCAAGCAGCTGGACCAAAGAGGGGTGCAGGCACAAAGAGCATTAACTATGAAGGGATCCATCTTGCACTATGAATTTGTTGACTATATTTGAGGCTATTGATCCAATGGATAGGATTGATATGTGTACATTTCTACGGGTGGTCATAGAAAATAATAGAACTGATCCTTTCTATGTTAGTAGAATATTCCAATATTAGAGATATACATCACCTATTTACAGTGTTTGGATATTATGCTGTGCAGGGCAAGGATGATGGTTTGCGCATTGAGAAAAATGCTCTTCATGACAACTGGGATGATGCCGAGGGGTACTACAGTAAGTTCAGCCATCTTATGCTAACCTTCTTCCTTTTAGTTTTCCTTTGTTAACTGTGGTCGACAAACTATTCTTGCAGTGTCCATTTGTTTCCATTCCTAACTTGTGCAAAACTTTGCAGCTTACCGTTTTGGGGAATTGCTGGATGGACGCTATGAGATTACAGCAGCACACGGAAAGGGAGTGTTTTCAACAGTTGTCCGAGCAAAAGATCTTAAAGCTGGGAAGGATGATCCCGAAGAGGTTGCTATTAAGATTATTCGCAACAATGAGACAATGTGAGTTAAGCTTCCTAGAAGTATTTTGGTTTACTTGTAGTATGGAACATGTAACATGACCATTTTATTTGATATTTGATTATACAGGTACAAGGCTGGTAAGCAAGAGGTTTCAATATTAGAAAAACTGGCAAGGGCGGATCGTGAAGACAGGCGCCACTGCGTGCGGTTTATTTCTAGTTTCATGTATAGGAACCATCTTTGCTTAGTTTTTGAATCTCTAAATATGAATCTTCGTGAGGTACTAAAGAAATTTGGTCGCAATATCGGACTTAAACTAACTGCTGTGAGGGCATATTCAAAGCAGCTTTTCATCGCCCTGAAGCATCTGAAAAACTGCAAAGTTCTGCACTGTGATATAAAGCCAGATAATATGCTGGTATGTTATCTGGCTTGCCCTACTTTTCTCACACTAGCATTGCTCTTGTTTTTTGGCATTCGGTTTTGTAGAAGCTTTTGCCACTATCTAGATAAAAAAATAAAAATGCTGTCTGGAACATGGCAATCTTGATTCCTGTGGATATTGAACATGCTTGAATATTTTTATTTATGCTTGTTATACATACAGTCATTGTATCTGAAGTAAACATCCTTTTTAATTTTTTATCTTTCTATTTTTTAGGTGAATGAGGCTAAGAATGTGCTGAAGCTATGTGATTTTGGCAATGCAATGCTTGCTGGAATGAACGAGGTTACACCTTATCTTGTGAGCCGTTTCTATCGTGCACCTGAGATAAGTGAGTTCCTTTTCTCGTACTTCATTTTGTTGTGTATTCAATACTCTTCCTACTGATATTCTGTTTCCATACATGTACATGTGGTCTGATGCTCAATTTTTCTTGCAGTTCTTGGGTTACCCTACGACCACCCATTAGACATGTGGTCAATTGGCTGCTGTCTATATGAACTTTACACTGGAAAAGTCCTATTTCCAGGTCCATCAAATAATGACATGCTTCGGCTTCATATGGAACTGAAGGGCCCCTTCCCTAAGAAAATGCTTCGAAAGGTTAGAATAAGGAATACATCACTTCATCATGCTCAAATCTCTTCTTACTTTTGAGGAAACAATCTACTTTTGTTATTTACATCTGCAACAGTCGCTAAGTGAATATACAATTACTTTTCTAAAGAATTGTTCCCAATTTTGCAGGGTGCCTTTACGATGCAACATTTTGACCAAGATCTCAACTTTCATGCTACTGAGGAGGATCCTGTGACAAAAAAGGTGTCTATGCAACCATGTTCTCAAATACTTTTGTTTGAGTGCTTTGTTATGGATCATCTTAATGTATTCTTCTTTTTCTTGCAGGCTGTGACAAGGATGATTTTGAACATTAAGCCAAAGGATATTGGTTCCTTGATTTCAAACTTCCCTGGCGAGGATCCAAAAATGCTATCCAACTTTAAAGATCTTCTTGAAAAAATATTTGTCTTAGATCCAGAAAAGAGGATAACCATATCACAAGCACTTAGCCATCCATTTATCACTGGCAAGTGAAAAGATGTTGATTACTCTTGGCATTGCTAACTTAGCATCTACCTTGTAAACTACATTTTGGGTTGCTCTTGTCTAATCATTGGCATTTCTGTCTTGTGTCCTCGGAGCTATGAGATCAGAGTATGTGGGCGAAGCTCGGAAATATGGAAGAGATGGCTGTCTTACAGACCTTGGTGCATGCAGTTATCATTTGGATATGTTCTGTTGCTTGTAAGACAACTGGCCAGCTGGCATTTCATTACCTGTATACATTCTTTCCTATGGATTTGCAAGATATACACATGATATTTCTCTTCATTTTGTTCAACAGTGTGCTGGTTTCTATGTCCGAAAATCTAGGTTATATCTATTAATATTTTTGTAATGGAGGTGGTTTTTCCACAAGGGTTAACCTACTCTAGGGATCGAACCCAGGTCAGCTGGGCACCCCACCCATAGTGCCTTACTGCCTGAACACATTGAGGGTTGTCTATTCTATGTATTACTAATAATTGAGTGCATATATTCATAAATCTTCACGTGCTTGATTTTCTTACGAATTGGGCACAATTTTCTTTTGTTGTTCTTTCAAATGCTCCGTCATGTTTAAGTTGCCTGCTTTGTATGCTTGGCATCAGGCATTTACTCATCTGGATATGCGTTGGATGGCCACACTACTTGTCAAGCTCTTTTATTTAATATTAACAGGGACCTTCTTTTCTGTTAGTTTATTCTTACATCTTGTTTCTGGATTTTAAAGATCTGATTATTTGTTTCATTCAGGAATTCTGCCAGGGCCTCTGCTGTGAAAGTGCACATTTTATATGCTAAAGGGCCAACATAAGAAGGTACCCTGATTGATATCTGGGTAACTAAGTAGTTTGCACCCATGAGTGATACATTCTCTTTTGACGACATGATTTTTTGATTAAGTTGTCAAGATGAGTCAGCATATGACTGTGAATTGTTTTTTTAATATGAATGTGCATGTGGCCTCTTCCATAGTACTACATATATGCTCCAATTTTTTTTTATTGGATGGATGTTTTTCTTTTGAAATTGCATAGGTCACTGCCTGTTTGTCTTTTGATATTTTGTATGAATCGATACATTATGCTTACCTTCTCTTACATTTGTTAGCTTCACTGAAGTGGTTCTAGGAAGCCTTCTTTTTTTATGTACTTGCACTTATATGTGGAACATCAATTGAAAATTTTATTTTGCTTTTATGTTACTGAGGCCCTGGGATGGAGAATAGCTGGTTGCGCTGCTTACA
This sequence comes from Oryza officinalis, assembly GCA_008326285.1. NCBI lineage: Eukaryota > Viridiplantae > Streptophyta > Magnoliopsida > Poales > Poaceae > Oryza > Oryza officinalis. The sequence continues at coordinate 38,256,849 of BDMV01000012.1, read as the reverse complement.
CTAGCTCCCTATGATGGTAAATTCTTCAACTCTGTAGATACAGCCTTTTAACAGTGCAGATATTTTGAACTATATCCCTAATAGATATCCAGCTTTACTTTGTATTTCATATATGTGCATCCATTAAATATAGCCTTAACTATAGTAATTAGAGGGTAGTATAGTTGTTTCAATGCCATCTTGTTCTATGTGCACACTGAAAATACACTATAAACATGGACGTAGTAGTTCATGTGTACATTTTTGGGACCTTTCCATGTGTATGTGGTAATTGTGATACACGTCATTAACTCAGTGGAAACTTGGGTGGGTGGGTAGATAAATTTGTTTATTCTAAGATTAAAAATTTGAAATTTGCTTGATTTCTCTCTTGATGTGCAAGAATACTTGACTAGGAGGGTAAGCCTTACAAATAAGAGCAACAAGTAAAGTAATCCACAAATCCACCTAATTCCTGGTTCCAAAGCCAATCAAAATTATTGGCCTACTTTTAGGTCCGATGGGTGCATAGAGGAGCAGGATGAAAAGGTCATAATCCCTCCATCGCAAAATCCACTTTTTCTCCATGTCATAATATAAGGCATGCATGCATGCATACATTAACTAGCACCTCTTCCTCTAAATTCGATTTGTTTTAAATCCTCTATCATCAAACCCCCCAATCACATTACTTGCATGCATTGAGGTGATCCGAGCAGGTGATTAAATTCTTTTTTGATTTTTGCATTTGTGGTGGTTGTGCCTTATATTTTGAGATGGAGGGTGTATTTAATTGCGTTATGGGTCCCACTTGGAGAGAGAGCAGGAGTTATAAACACTGGAATGATAAAAACAATTGCGGTTCCATCCCTAATCTGGCCATTTCCATCCCAGCTGTACATTGAGGTTAATTCTAGGGTTAAGCAATTACACTTTATACCTTGAGCAGTGTTTAGCTGTTTCTTGACTCGGAATATTTTTGAATAATTAAAAACTGCTGGTTTTGTGATAGTTAACAACTGCTCTATAACTTTAGATTAACTTCAAGTTAGCTAATAATAACTGGGTAAAAGTTTATGGGAATGATTGGTTTTCACCATTTTGTCTACATTGGTGAATTCTGAAGTTAAATCTAATTGTTTTCCATTCTATGAAATAGTACCTTCTATGTTTGTTGGTAAGGGTGCAACCTGACAAAGGATAACTGATCTATAATGCTTGAGTGAAATTCCCCAATTTTCTGAGTAATTTGTTATTTTGTAAATCTTGCTATTATAGCTGCTGTCAGGAACATTACAACTTACTCCCTCCGTCCCAATATAAATGCAACCTAATACAGCCTGTCCAGATTCCTAGTACTAGGATGTTACATCCAGGTTGCACTTATATTGGGATGGAGGGAGTACATCAAGAAAACATTTTTTTTGCTCGTTCTTTAACTTTCCAAACAAATAAATTTGAATTTCGGAATATTATATCATGTTCGATTTCTGCAATTCTTTGTATGCAAAAAACACCCATTGAGAATGTAAAAGTTCACATATCATAATATTCTGACTTGTCACATCTTTCATTACTTCCCTTCAGAGGATGATTTTGCATAAGCCTAAAGTATCTGTATTGGACAATGCCAGTGATAAACCGGAGTTAGTTTATCTGGATGAATATTATTCTACTTTCCATTTCTCACTGAGGTGCTATCCACGAATCTGTTTGACTGTGCCCTCATCACTTGAAGAGTTAAGGCCACGAATTTCCCCTTGTTCATTTTATAATATATTTCAGCACTAACATCGGTTATGTGGGCAAACATTCTCGTCTCAAAATATGGCATTAAACTTGTAATTGCGTTGAGAACCTATAAAAAGGGTGATTACATCATATGGTCATATTGTTTGCTTGCAAAGAACCAAAGACAGACTGGTAGCCCCAGCGACCTGGTGGCTGGTTTATGTTTATGCAATAGCCTTCTGTTTATGCAACAGAAGGCTGTATACATATATATGAAAAACGCATATTGCATTTGGTCCTTATATCTTGTTTGGGTTCGGTTTTTGCTTCTCTTTACACAAAACCAGCTAAATAGAATTTGGGCGAGTTGTTCTAGTACACTCTTCTGGATCAAGTGAGAACGAATGCATTTGACGTTACTGGCAAATTTTGTTTGAGGAAACTATTGCACATTATTGTTATTACGCTTGAATGGATGAATGTATTGAATTGGTGATTTCTTGTGATGTTTAATCTTAATACGATCAATGTGTATGAGCGGCATGTTTGCTACCGAATTATTATCCTAGCCAGATTGCTGATGAAATCGTAGTGTATCCTGAACAAATATATAATCTGGATTGATTGGACAGTGATGAAGGTCAGTTGCACGCTCAGCAGGTATGACGTTGCGTACGAGCAAGAGTTTGGACTTTGGAGCATGGGAGTAGCGGGGGCCTCGGTTATTGTCGAGATTCGAGGTGCGCTGGCTGATAAGCACCTCACGTTATCTCTATGGATCCGCTGTGTCACTCGCCGATCACGTTATCTCGAGGTCCTGATGGATGGTCGGTCTTCGCCGACCGAAAACTGCCTGGCTGCTTCGCCCCCAACGCCCTCTGTGCCCACCGGCTTGCTGGCTTTGAAAGATATCATTCGTTCTTTCACCCCAGTTGCTTACCTCATGTCATCATAAATAAACAGTGAATCATAGTTTTCACCGTGTAGTGATCTTTGAAGACGTGGCACGCATCCTTTTGGGTAGTTGAGCTTATGTCGTACTGTTTCGACTAGTACAAGCAAATACCATTAATTAATCCTAGTTAACGGAATATATGGACGGTCATCCGGGCTGTGTAGTGTTGTACTAGTAGGTTTGCAACTTGCAAGATGCAAATAACAATTAATGCAATGCTTGCTAGGACAAAATGAAGTCATTTGGCTTGGCTGTTAGCGATCAATCATATGCAGCGATTTGCCTGCAACAATAGCAGCTCAACATGGAAAATATTCTGTACTATCATCTACTAGTAGTAGTGTGCATGCTGAGTTGTTGATGCTCTCTCTATTCACGCAATCACACAAGAAAAAAAAGACAGTAAATGTGTGTGTCATGTCATCTGGGGCCCGACAGCTGCTGCGCCGACACGCACGACGTCGGCGACCAGCTGCTGCTTGCGACGCCGCCGCCACCACCGCCGCTAGTGAAGTCGGAGCCGCCTTTCCCCTTACCGCCGGAGCGGCCGTACAAGCGCAGGTAGTCGAGCAGCTCCGTTCTGGGAACTCCGGCCTCCATGCTGCCGTCGAGCATGGCCGACACCGTCGTCATGGCCGGCCGCAGCGCCGCGTCCTCGTGAAGGCAGCACAGCGCCACGCGCACCACCCGCGCCACCTGCGCCACGTCCGCCCTCCCTTCCAGCCGCTGGTCCACCACCGCCTCGTACTGCCCTTGCTCGTGCAGCTCCAGCGCAATCGCCGGGAAGTAGCCGCCGCCGCCACCGTCCGAGTCCGACGAAGCCTCGCCGCCGCTGCCCTTGCCCGACGAACTCTGCTGCTGCTGCTGGTCTCTCCTGCAGTTCTTCCTGCCGCGCACGATCTCCAGCAGCACCATGCCGAAGCTGTAGACGTCGGCCTTTTCGGTGACGGGCGCGTTGGTGAGCCACTCCGGCGCCAGGTACCCGCGCGTGCCGCGCATGGTGGTGAAGAGCCCCGACTGCTCCGGGCTCATGAGCTTCGCCAGCCCGAAGTCGGCGATCTTCACGCCGCCGCGGTCGTCCAGCAGGATGTTCTCCGGCTTGACGTCGCAGTGGAGGATCTTGCGGGCGCAGCCGGCGTGCAGGTATGCCAGCCCGCGCGCCGCGCCCACGCACACGCCCATCCGCTCCGGCCACTCCAGCGTGGCGGCGCCGGCGCGGAACAGGCACTGGTCCAGCGACCCGCGGTTCATGTACTCGTACACCAGCAGCTGCCGCGCGCCCTCGGCGCAGAACCCGCGGAGCTTGACGAGGTTCACGTGGTGCGCGTTGCCGATCACCGCCATCTCCGTCAGGAACTCTCGCCGCCCCTGCGACCCAAGGTTGTTCATCCGCTTCACCGCCACCGCGCTCCGGTCTGGGTCTGGGAGCTTGCCCCTGTACACGCAGCCGAACCCTCCCGACCCGATCTGCGACTTGAACCCCTCGGTCGCCTCCTCCAGCTCTGCGTACGTGAACCTTGCCGGCAACCCGGGGATGAGGACCTCGTCGCCGTCGCCGTCGTCTTCTTCGCCCTGCTGGTCCTCGCTGACATACGACGCCTGCTGCGACGACAGCATCGGCAGCTTGAACCAGCTGCGGTTGCCGCCCTGCTTCTTCTTGCCGACCTGCCGGCGCTTCACCCACTGCGTCCCCATGACGTACACGAGGAAACCGATGAGTACGGCCGCCACGGTTGGCAGCGCGATCCCGAACACGATGGTTATGAAGCTGAGCGACGAGCCCTTGCCGCCGCCCTGGCGGCGCGACGCCGGCGGCAAAGTCTTGATGAAGCCGACGGCGGCGTCGCTATTGATGTTGTCGCCGCGGAAGAGGGAGCCGATCTGGTTGTGCAGCAGGAAGCACGACTTGGAGGAGTTCCTGTAGAAGAAGGCGAGGCAGGAGCAGTTCGCCGAGCAGAGGTCGCGGCACGCCTGGAGCGCGTCGCCGGAGGTGTCAGGCGACGCGAACTTGTTGGCGAAGTAGCCGATCCCTTCACCGAGGCTCATGTAGTTGAAATTAGGCGGCGGCTCACTTCTGGCGCAGGTGTCAGCTGGAAGCGCTGAGCCATCCGCCGGCGAGCAGCCGCCGGTGGAGTAGGTGCTGAACGCGTCCGGGCAGGAGCAGGAGGAGCCGTTGGTGCCGGGCGTGCAGAGGCCTAGCGACCGACACGGCAGCGGAAGGTCGCAGCCGCCGGGCGGCGCGGACCAGACGGTGGGGAGGGTCGCGCGCGGCGACGTCGGGGAGTATGCCATGCTGAGCGCGCGCAGGCGGCCGGAAGGGTCGAGCTTGAGGAGGCGGGGCTCGTCGTTAGGCGCCGGCGGCGACGGGAAGCGCAGGCGGAAGACGGTGTCCCTGCCGTTGGCGGCGAGGAGGTAGAGGCCCGAGGAGTTGGCCGTCATGGAGTGGACGGCGGCGTTGGAGTCCTGCACGGAGTTGGGGTCAGTGGAGAGCGCCCAGTAGGTGAGGAAGGAGCCATTACTGGGCGTCGTCGCCCACTGCAGCAGCGCGTCGGTGTCGGTGAGCAGGAGGCGGTAGGCACCCGGGTTGAGGTCCTGGTCGGAGACGGGCGACGTGAGCGGCACGCCGGCGAGCAGGGCCTGGCCGGGGAGGAGGGTGTCGGTGGGGCGGTCGAAGGAGGACCAGAGCGTGGCGTTGGCGGCGTCGAGGAGGGCGAGCTCGCCGGTGTCGAGGAGGCGGAGCGCGGCGACGGGGGCGCGGAGGCGGGGCGTGGACCAGGCGGAGTCGGCGGCGGGGTCGGGGTCGGAGAGGGCGAGGCCCTGGGCGGTGAGGGAGAGGACGATGGACTGGAGGATGGTGGTGCCGGCGGTGGCGGTCCAGACGGGGGTGCGGGAGGCGGAGTGGAGGACGGAGAAGAAGAAGCGAGACTGGTTGTCGTCGGAGGATGGGTCGGCGCCGGCGTTGTAGACGGCGGCGGAGAAGGTGGCGTTGCGGGAGAGAAGGAAGACGCCGTTGGTGTCGATGAAGTGGAAGTAGGTGAGGTTGAAGGGCGGGTACAGGTACTCCACGGGGACCTCGACCTCGCGCGCCACCGCGCCCCAAGGGACTATCGCTACCGCTACCACAAGGACGACCACAGTGGTGGTGAGAGCTGCCATGCATGGAAGGAGGAGTTCCTAGCTTAGATCGCCGTAGCGTAGCTAGCTTAGCTAGCATCCATGGCGGGCGGAAGGAAAGCGGAGGGGAGGGAGAGGAGTTGACTCTTGGGATGGATGTGAGATGTTGCTGCCGCGGCAGGTCAGGAACAAGTCAAGAGTGCATTTAGTGCCAGTGATTATTGTGACGGATTAGCGGCGCCACACGAAGAGTCAAAGCGCTACCATTGGTTGCTCCTGCTCGCCCCTGGCCCTTGCTACCTCATGTCAAAGACTAGAATTAATACACAGAAATTGACTTTGTTAATAACTGCTCTATCATTTCGCTTTTTTTTTCTTGCAAGGTGTAGTCCTTAAATGTTAAGGGTTAATTGGATTCATTGGATTCATGCTATTATAAATTTGTCAATTTAAAAAAATATCATTATTATTTGATTTATATAAATGATGCCATTATAATTTTACAGGTATTAGACATATGCCACTGCATACCTTTTCATTGGATTTTCTTTTTTTTTTACCACAATGTCCCCCTCTTCTTCTTCCTTATCATTTCATCTCTCTCGCTAGCCTACCGTAGCCTCTTCCCGCCGGCGACATCGCTGTCGGGCGTGGACCCCGGCCGGCTTCGGTGGGGTCGTACCGGTCGATGGGGAGGAGGGAAGCCGTCACACCGACGGCGGAGCTGTGGAGGTCATCAGCTCCGCCATGCGAGCTGGCCGCGGCTGTTGGGGACGGTGGAGCTCGGCGAGGAAGCGCGGTCGAGCTCGTTGATCGCCATATCCAAACTAGCCCTACCTCAGCAAGAGACAACCACCATGCGCGGGCAAGCTCCTGCTCTGGTTCAGCCTTCTCAAGCTCCGTCGCCGGCTAGCAGTGAACTCCGCCGGCCTCCTTCTCCGAGAGAGAGATGGAGAGGGAGAGAGAGAGAGAAAGCAGTCGCCGCATCCATTGCCGCAGAACCCTTCGCCATCGAGGACTACCTGGTCACCACCTGCGGCCTCACCGGGGACCAAGCGCGGAAGGTGGCCAAGACTCTTTCCCACCTCAACTCTCCCACCAAGCCCGACGCCACCGTCGCCTTCCTCTCTGGCCTTGGCCTCTCGCGTTCCGGCATCACCGCCGTCGTCACCGCCGACCCAAGGTTGCTATGCACCGACGTGGAGATGGCGTTGACCAGTGGAAAAGAGAGGAGGGGTAAGAGGAGAGAGAGAGAAATGAGAAGAGGAAAAAGAAATGGAGGAAGAAGACGAGGGCAATTTGGTCAGGAAAATTTAGAAAGTATGGCGAAGGGCAAGCAGTGGTAATATCTCGAAGACCTATTAAATTATAATGGCATGATTCTAATTTTGTGCAAAGTAATGATATTTTTTTTCAAACCTACAAATTTATAATGACATGGATCCAATTAACCCATGTTAAAGAGCCAAATTAGTTGTAGGTAGATTTTTTTTATAAATATAACTGTTTAAATTATTAATTATGCTTGAGTTCGGAACATAGTTTCATCTGCGATTTTCGGATATACGCGAAACAAGATAAATCATTAGCACATGATTAATCAAGTATTAATTACTATAAACTTAAAATTTTACACGAAACACATCGTTTAGCGGTATTAAAAAATGGTTAATTGGATCCATGCCATTGCAAATTTGCCAATTTATAAAAATACCAATACTATTTGCGATATCGGCTGGGTGTCATTGAAATTTTACAAAATTGGAATCATGCCATCGTCGTCACATTTTCCATCATATTTCTTCTTTTCTTTTCTTCTTCTCCCCATCAGGAGCTCTAGGGACGCGACGACATGCGGGCGGCAAGACGACGATGTCGGTGTCTGGATCAGGGCAGACTGGGGCACCACACATCGAGCATGGTTATTGTCCGTTCCTCAAGCTGATTGAGTTAGTGCAGTCCAGCGACGGGATCCTACCTTCTTTGGGAGGCGATAGGGCTACGAGGTCCAAGACAGCACGGATCATAGGCCGGTGGGGCCAACAAGTTTCGGGCTCTGTTTGCTGTCTTTTTTCAATGGCCGCCGCCACTAGGAGCTCCACGCCAAGGGTGGGGTGATGGGAGAGGGAGGAAGCATCGGGGGTGGCATTCTTGGTTCCGGCGATGGCCTCGAACAGGAAAGGATGCTCGCCGGCTGCCTCCTTTTTGTCGACGCAGAGGGGGAGGGAAGGGGGGGGGTCTTCACCGGAGCACGCTCACCAGTCTCCTCGCGACTAACCCTTGACAGAGAGAAGATGGAAGAAAAGAAGAGAGAAGATGGAAGAAAAGAAGGAAGATGGAAAAATGTGACGACGATGACATGGTTTCAATTTTGCAAAATTTCAATAGCACCTAGCCGATATTGCGAATAGTAATGGTATTTTTCTAAATTAGCAAATTTGCAATGACATGATCCAATTAACCCATAAAAAAACTACTCAGAGAATGAGGAAGTAGTCGTTCCGATTAGCTGTTTAGAAACAAATCTAGTTAAGCGCATTTCGTGTAAAAACTTTTTTTTAGAAACATAGTACGAACGTAAACGCTCACAACACGCGCATAGTTACCCCCTATAAACACATACGCACACACATGTTCCAGAGGTGCTCATAGGTCGGTATGTTGAGATTCACGAAGTCACCACATGTGTCATTTTGTGTAAAAACTTTTTTTTGGAAATATAGTACAAACTCAAGCGCTCACAACATGTCTATACTCATTCCCTATGAACGCACGCGCACACACTTTACCCCTATGAGTATCTCCGAAAGACTGAGTCGGTGTATGTTGGGATTCACGAAGTCGCCACAGGCGTCTCGCTATTGACGGGTACGTCGCCTACCACTGAAAAAATAATTAGCTGTAAATAGGGGTGAAAACGGTCGAAATCAGTAGCATCTCTTCGAAAACGATGCTCGATTGACCGGTAATTGATCATATTTATCATTTAAACTACTAAGTATCGACATTAATACGATGCATAAAGAAATTAGAAAAAACAAAATTTATAAATAGCCAAAAATGGTACGGTCGAAAACGGCACTCGGTCAATCGGGAATTTTCGTGACTGTTTTCACCCCTAGCTGTAAATACGAGCATCCATGTTAACTCTAGGATTTGAACTCGGATGAGTTAGTTCTATCACAAGAAACCTAACCAGTTGAGGTACGCTCATTTCACGGTGTAAATACTTTGAAAGTTAAATATTGACTTTTTGGGGTTTAAATGCGCCTCATATACAAAATCAAGCAATTTGCATGGCAAATATATCCATACTTAGTCCATTCCTGTTCATTTAAACAAAATAGAAGATATCAATTATGTGAAGATCCCTATCGTAGTAAGATTTGGGGTTGCATGTTGCTTGCTCAAGATGCACCACAGATTTAATGAACAACTAGTGGGTGAGTTGATCAGCGCATGTATCATTCATGATAATGAATAAACTTGTCACTAGTTTTTTTAATATTCATCTATATTTTTGTTTGTAGTCACTCTCGTGCACTATGCAAATTTAAATAGGTATATGATTTTTCTGGACAATATTAAATTGGAAGTAACAACAGGCACAAAGCCGGCCAACGGTGTTTGACCAATCGAAAGAGATTTGGATCCAAGACGGTCTGATCAGGCAGACAGCGCTTAATTAATTAATTGTAGTAAAGAAAAAGTTAATGTAGCTGCCTAGATGAAGGTAGGTCAGGTGCATGCGTGAAAAAGACATGTATAATCATGTACTAGCATTATATAAATTTGTTCAGCTTGCACTAAATTAAGGCTTCTCTAATACTATAAATCTCAATTGGAAAATGATCTTATATTGTTCACCGCAAAGCAGCTGCAATTAAAATACAGTACTTATATTGGTCAAAATATTATAACCTATGATGAATTAGACCCATCCACTAAGATATATTTTAGCTACAGTAATCTTTGTCAGGTTGCTTTTTGATATATTTTAGCTACAGTAATCTTTGTCAGGTTGCTTTTTGATTATTTCAATTTTATGCAAGCTGGTGTCTAGGAGTAAGTATTTTTTTCCTAACTGTTCTTGTACTGTCCTTACGTCTCCGTTTAGAAATATAAAAAATTTTGGGAGCAAAATTTATTCATATATAAAGGATTTTGATTTGATCCATCTAACTACTATAATTATTGTCCATAGCTAGGCGTGATATTTCTCGAATCAAAGAAAGTTGTGAGAGCAAAGTGAACGTATTTTAACTGGTTAGGTTTCTTGTGATGAAATCAGCTCACTCGAATTTAAGTTTTAGACTTAACACGAGTGCTCATATTTATGATTAATTATTTTTTAAGTAATAGATGATATGCTAGCTTAATTTTTTGAAGGTATTTATAGAATAGAATAAGATATACACGTGCATGTTTATAGGAATGAGCGTGCAGCATCTGCCAACCAACCTAAAATCCTTTAAACCTGCAAAAGAGTGAGTGGTATATTGATAGATGGTGTGGTTAATTAGTGTCACTAATTTGGTTTGTTGGCCACGTCGGTCGGTGGGTCGATCGTCAGAAGTTGTCGGACAAATTAATTCATTAATCCAATTGCACGCAAAGCACCTCCATCAATTCTTCTTGGTCACAGCCCATTATTAACTGGAGTAATCTCCAACTATCATCTCTGCATCGGTGCTGGCAACCAACGACTTGCAAGCTCACCTCTCCTTTCACTTGTCTGGAACAAATCATGCATGCATATACACTAGTACTCCAGATGATGCATATATATTCGCTAATTGCTCCTAATTCATATACAAGAGATTTACTTCCTCCTTAATCCATATATAATAACCCTCCCTTAATTAATTAATATAGGAGTAACTGTTCAATTCGAGTTAAACATATATGTACCTTAAGCCAATTATTTCACCGAGTAAGAGCATGCACATGTATATATCATTTCCCTCCGACTACAATATAACAAGTACTATGTATGCAGTCCGCTGTTCTTCAATCTTCATTCACTGTCCCACTGCTTGTTTTGCCAGTTGTTCCTGTCAAAGGGCAAATTAAACCATATCACATCATATTCATATTCACATAGAATCGCCCAAATTAAAGCCAGAGAAAACAGAAAGTGTATGAGCTCAAAACAATTTAAAGTCTTCTCTATATCTACATAGGTACATACAGTTCGAATGGTTTTCGTACCTCGTTTACAAAGAAAGCATGGAATCCGTAGGGAACTCGGCTTGGTAGCTCAACTACTGCTACCGGATCAGCAGACATTGTCTTTGCATCAATCACATTGACTTCAGATTTCCTACACCGACACAACGAATTTGATAGTGTAAACTATAGAAATGGAGAGATCAACATATGGGCATGCATGTTTTGTATCAGAGTACAGCAACTAACATACAACAAGCATGGAGCAGTTAATTGGTAGGGAAGGAAAAGATAATGAGTACCCTGTATTCTCGTCGTGGACAAAGAATATCAAATAACCATCATCTTCTTCTGCAGATACACCGGGTTCCTTAGGCACAAAAATTGCCTCTGACCCGAATCTACCAGGTCCCAAGTCATATATTCCTCTCACATTTCCTCCCACTTCAAGTTGTTTCTTGCCACTGATCTCCGGTTCAGCATGTAGATCAAATTTTATAATTCCTGTCACCTTCGCTATGCTGTCGAGAATAGCACAATACACATATCGCTGCTTTCTGTTTTCACCAAATTTGCACGTTAGAAGCATGAGAGTCAAGTGATTCAGGAAGCAGCCAAGTCTAAGTTCTCAATGATGCTGACTTTCGTATATAGTGCTTAATATATATGATCGTCATCAAAATCACCGACAAAACAGAAAAAAGAACAATGCAGATGATAATGAACAGTTTGCCAATGATTTCCTAGAGAAGAATCATTACTTATTGAAGTTGAGACTTCCACTAGAAGTTACCTGCCAGTGTAGCTCTCATTAATTCGAGGAAAATCTACAGCAGAAACAGAGAGTTGCTTTTGTGAAGCAGCACCGGTTTTCATGTTGAATCTCATCTCATACCTAAGTACATACATACATATATATATATATATATATATATATATATAAGACTGGGTCAAGCATTTCATTTCTTGGAATTTAAACGGCGACTGAGATTGTAGGTACATACAGCTCATTCCCAAAGTTCTCGAGCTTGTCGCTTTGGTAACCGTTCACCTTGTCCAAGTCAGGATTCTCCAGGCGGCAGGTAATTAGGATAACTTCGTCACCCTCTTCCCAAGCATTAGCTGTAACAAGAGAGAATTCTAATCAGCAGATAACTTAGAACAGCATGAGATGAAATACTGATATCTTCCAGTTCCCTTTTTTTAACTCTATGTTTTTGGTTTTATGTTCTCACATTCCTAACAAAGCACCCTTTGGAAGGCCAAGACAAATTTGTTGTTACAGTTCTTCATCATCATGTCCAATGTACAAAATGTTGTACATGTGAAGTTCAAGAAGGTTACCAATGGCATACCATTGTGGAATATGAAGCAGTTGGGAAGTTCAAACCATCTGATGTTTGTGTCATCCTTTTCATAACGTTGGAGTATACCAAAACGAGCTTTCTTTGTAGGATCAAACTTGTAGATAAACTCACCGTTCTTCACCATTTCCTTATAAAATGATGGGACAGGACAAGAGTCAAATTATGAAGAGGTTTTGATATCATTTATCAAATGCTTCTATGAACACAACTGCTACCCTCTGCAGCATATATTGACTAGGCATTCTTGACCGGAATTTATACATATGGAGTAGAAAAGGAGGGAATCTAACAAAGGCATTCATCATGGAAATCTTAAGAAAAAACAATGGATATTCCCTTAGGATTCTAAAACCAGCAAACCACTATAAAGGTATGTGTATTAACAAGTAACAATCTGTACATGCTGAAACAGTATCCTATGGTTTGGTCGATGTTCTTCAGTTAGAATCAAAGCACTGCAAACCATACTATGATTATTTATTGATGTAGTAAAATAAGGGGCAGAAAAAGTCTCTGTCGATGACCTTGGCCACAAATTGCTAGACAAGCATAAACACCACTTACCTTTGGTCGGAACAACAGAGGAAGGTCCATGAAAATAGAATAATTCTCTGTGATGGCAAAGTCATGCATCATTACAGATTCTGGAATTGTTATTGGCACAGGATCAAGCATGGCTCCATCCTTGGTAATGACCCGGTATGTACAGTAAGGAGGTTCGTGCGAATATCCAAAAGTGAACATTTCGTCTGAAAGACCGGTAAATAAAACCTTTTAACACAATTATGATAAACAACAGGGAAAGCAAGAAATAACATGAGTTACTGTTGTGTACCTGTAAATGGATCAACCTTTGGATGAGCAGTGAAAGAGTGTTTCAACCTTTTGTTGTAATCCAACAATCCAAGAGTTTGCAAGTCTCCATCTTCAAGGACCTTAACAACATCTGAACACGAACGTAGAAACTAGAGTTTCACAGTTGCAAAAATATTTATTGCTGTGGATGATAACAGCTAATAAGCTGTACTAACAGTTACCAGAATCTGTACACAGTTTACAATTTACATAGATCTAAATCTAAAAGAAAAATCAGCTGGCATGCAGAATTGTTCATGAGAAACAAAATAATTTCCTACGATGGTATATGAAAACGACCACATCGAACATATTGTGATAGTCTGACACGATGATCATGCATAGTGCAATGCAATATGCATAAGCCAACAATCATTTGGAAATGCTTTGTACTGTTGTAAAAATCTCAACTGATTGATTCCTTTGTTGTTCTTATGATATTGGAGATGAAACAGGTAGATTTTCTCCTAGCTTGGGGGAATTTTGCCTTTTTCCATTTACACGAAAGTAGGCTGCCAACCTGGTCGCATTTGTCAAAAATAAAGGACTGTGTTGTTGAATTTCCAATGGCATGTGTATTGGCTATAGAAAAATGTAAGAGTATTAACCTTTTAAGCTAGATGTGAAAATACCAAACTGAGTCTAGCTATATCCATGTTTAGTCGCAATTTTCCCAACTAGCCATAATGGGATGAGAACTTACAGGGCTTATCTGCCTCTGACAGGGCCATGAGTTTACCATGGTGATAGATAAGTGCAGTATTAGCTGAAAAAAAAGTCACCAAATCAATAAAATGGTGTTACACCAAATGGTCGTGAAAAAAAATGACAACATGCAGTGCAGAAAATTGTCCTGCATTTAAACATGATATTTGAATAGGTTCGGTGTAAGATAAAAATAACCTGTCCCATATCCATATGTAAAATCCAATACTTTGAGTTTTTTCCGGAGTTGTTGCATTTGGACCATAAACAATCCAAAAAATCCCTTCAGATCTCCAATCTGTAAAATGTAAGAATCGGGTAAAAAAAGCAGATGCATGTATTACTGATTGTCAATGGCCATAAAAGAGCTGGAGAGTTAGGATTTTGAAGTAGTTATCAACAGGACTTGAATTTTCTGATGGTACATAAGGATGATTATGAAGTTACGTTGATGTCACCGAAGGTCAAATATATAGTCAGGCAGTCAGTGTAGAGGCAAAGAAACTAAGAGGACATAAATAAAGTGAGGTCCCTATGACTATATGACAAGTTCAAAGCTGATATGCATATGAAATCAACAAAAATTCGACATTGCAACCCAACATGCAAGCACGGAGAGATCTGTGAGAAAACCGAGAACCAAAAATATGCTGAAGAAAATCATGCTGGGCGAGGTAAGGTATGTCGCTAAGAAGCAGCAGTAAACTGTTTACAAAAAAATCTGAAGATTAAGTTAAATTCAGAAACTTATGTACAAACTAGAAAAGTCACACTTGCCAACAAGCTAAACAGAATACATTTTGGAGCTGTAGTCAAGAAAATACTACAGTAATAATCGATTAATTGCAAAGAAATGAGAATCTCTAATCACACAATCGAAGTTACCTTCATAAACTTTGCTCCACCAAAATACTCTTCTTGCTTGAGGCGAGAAGTCTTTACATATCTCGACACATAGGTAGCATTTCCATCTTTGATACGCATCGCATGGATCATTCTGTAAGAAACAAAGTTATGCACATTTTGAAATCTCATTTTTCACTCATGTGCCTTTGTTAAACTCCTATTTTCACTTCCAGAAAATAAAAAGAACACATTTTGATCATGTTTGCGAATATGTTCTAGAACTATGAGGTATTGTTAATATGTCATCAAAACATTAAAATTTAGAAGTACTAAAATTGCCGCAAAACGGCAATACATAGTGTCAAATATGCCCATGAAACCATGGAGATATATAACGTGTAAGATCTGCATCAAAGAACGATTTTGCCATATCTGCTCTGAAGATCAGAATGTTCTGTGTGTAAATCTGTCAGTCTGACACTGTATCTTTAAACAGTAGAGAAAAAATAATTTTGCTTTAAACAATGAACTACAATATACATGATAAAATAAAATTCTAAGAAACACTACACGGAACAATAGATTTTATCATGTAGACTCTCATTGGAAAGAAAAAACTCCAATTTAGGGGCAGACAGTAAAACCTTAGTCAACTGCTAAAGAACTGGATAATTCAATAATTATCTGGGAACTAAATGTATAAGCTAGAGAGAAGCAGATATGTATGCCGTTAAGGATATGCATCTGATCACAGGGAGGCTAATATGACATACCCATCTCCATCAAACCTGTGGAAACAAGCAGAGAATATGAAATCAATTAAACACATTATGCACAGATATTGGAAGCGACAGCCAACAGGTATGAGGATGGGCATTTTGTGTTTTAAAAAATAGAGTACAATTGTCCCTTATGTGTGCATCAAAGCAGAGGCATAAATGCAAACCCATATAGATGACAATTTAAAATCTGTACAGTTTGTTTTTGTTTGGTCACACTATAAAAACAAGATGGCAATCCTTACAATAATGTCTTTTTAAGAGAAAGGAAAATTGTGTTGAAGAGAGAGAGAGAGAGAGAGAGAGAGAGAGAGAGAGAGAGAGAGAGAGAGTTAATACCAATGATAGCCAGCGACAGGGACAAACTTTGGATTGGGTCCCACCCTGACAAATTCTCCATTCAAGCAGTCCTGTGGAAAAGCAAAGACGGATCAGTGAGAAGGTGAAAGCAAAAAAGAGGAGGCATGCATGATATATAGTGATCTTGATGAGTGCCTAATGAACAGTTGAACAGTTGTATAGGTAGTGTTGAAACACAGTTGTCATTGTCAAAGACAGAATCTTTGATCGCTTCCAGAGGTGGTTGTTGCATAATTTGTGATAAAGAGATTTTGGTGGTCAAAATGTTTCATAGATGTCATTTTAGTGCAGAGATGGATAGGCGAAGAAAAAACATGAATGAATGAATGAATTAATAAGGTACAGGAGAAGTGAAGGGAAGAGCAGGGATAATGGAAGATTTCAGTTTTGAGTGTTACTTTTTTCGTTGGAGTGTGTTGGGAAAACCAATCGTACTCATGAAAAACGAAACAATTCATTAGCACATGATTAATTAAGTATTAGCTAATTTTTTTTTTCTAAAATTGATTAATTTAAATTTTTTAAGCAACTTTTGTATAAAAACTTTTTTGCAAAAATAATAGTTTGAAAAACGTGCGCATGAAAAAAAAAAAAAAGATGAGTTGAGGAAACTCATAGTAACGATAGTGCAAAGTAAATGTTTGAGATGCGACGGACAGCATACTACTACTAGTACTAGTGGTATGTGTAGTGCATTAATTGGCGTTGACTAGTGAGTATGTGTAGGACAATCTGGAGTGTATTTTAATCTCTTGTGTTGAGGCGACAAAGATTTGAACTCTGGGCAGTGTGAGGAAGAAAGGGAAAAGGGGGAGAAATTTTTTTTCTTTTTTCCTTTCTTTCAGATAGAACATAGTAGTAGTAAAAAGCAGGCAAGCAAGGGATGGAGGTTTTCTTTATCAATCAAAAGAAGGAATCATCAAAGGAATAGGAGGAGGAGAATCAATTAGATAGGAGTGCTTACGGGGAGGTGGCCGCGGACGGGGAGGCCCTGGGCCGGCGGGGTCTCGTCGTGGACGGGGGCGAAGTTGCCGGAGAGCCAGTGGAGCGGCTTGGAGGCGTCGTGGCCGAGGCGGACGGCGGCGCGCTCGAGCAGGTCGAGTGCCCAGGAGGCGAGGCCCCTGCGAGGGCGCGGCTCCGGCAGCAGCACGGCGTCGGCGACGCCCCCCATGGTAAATTAGTAATAAAACTCCAATCCAATCCCATAGACTATAGTAGCCGGATGGAATCCAATACTCGTAGCACTGTTGTGTGTCTCTGCTCCTACTACACTACGGACTACTTGCTGGCCCTGCTACGTGTCTGCCTCGCATTGGGTGGGCCGTTGTTTACAAGTAGAGTACGAGTAGTCGAGTGGCCCCTCTACTGCCGCGTTCCCTTTTCATTAGTCACTCAGGTCACTAGCTACATTTATAGATGGCCAAACGGGCCGCCCGGCCCGACCTACACATCGGGCCGGGCCGTACCCGCCCACATGCTGCACCACCGGCCCATGCACGGCTCAATAAGACTCGGGCCGTGCCGGGCCGGCCCGAAGGCACAATCAGCCCATCGTGCTCGTCCACAAAATAAGTCTATTTTGCCTCCCTTCTCTTTGGGCCGTGTCTTACATATGGCTGGAATAAGTCTATACAATATCCCTCCTGTGGGCCGTGTTTTACACATGACTAAAATAAGTCTATTTTGTGTCCCTCATTTCTTCGGGCCGTGTGGGGCCGGCCCACCATGCCAAGGCAGCGGCCCAGGCATGGCCCAACTGTCAGGCTGGGCCGGCATGGGCCCGACACCAGTCGGGCCGGGCCGTCGGGCCTCGGGCCATATGGCCAAATATAGCTACATTATCCTTATTATGGCTCACATATTTCCCCCCTTTTTTTCCCTAGGGTTAAAGCTGGCTCATTTTAGTTCGAGGGATACATTTTTCTTTTTTCGAACGAGCCCACGATTGATAGCGTATTTTATATATAAAAAAATATGTTCAATTTTAAGGGAAAACGTGATCTAGCCTTACAATACACAATACTATCTCCGTCCTAAATATAACAACCTTTGTTGTGTTTGGGTGGACTGTCCATATTTATAATGCTATGATGTGTCTAATCTATGCCTTAAAGATAAATCTCAACTAACAATAAACTGTGAACCGATTAACCTACGCTAGCAGTAAAAGCAGGATTAGGAGAGCCAAGCTAAACACTCAACTCTACTTACCACATGACAACATGCAATATGCTACTCAGCATAGACATTGCAGCTTTAACTAACAAGATGAAAGAATAAATAAGGGCTCCACAACACACTGGAAATAATGCGGCATCACACCATCACCCTTACGACCGTGTGACTTTGAATTTGCCAAGAAAACACTAGGGTAAGAACAACAACATAGCATGCACAAAGGCACAGCTACGAGTAAACTCATGTTACCATTATCACAACTTCACGATAGTTGGTTGCGTTGAGGGATGCCCAAGCCAGACCGAATAGCTTGCTACCCCCACGCCGAAGCAAAACACGATTGACAAGATACAACTTGCATCCATGCAACATCTCTAACTGCTTCTCTAACGGACAACATCCAAACACCACCTACAACCAATCACAAATTCGAGTCATTAATTATACCTAGCCCGTTGCAACAACTTTTCAGGATGAGTTAGGTTTTCAACTGAGAATCCAAACATGATAGGATGGAGAGAGAAAAAAAATGTCTCCAAGCTATTGTGAGCACAATCCAAGCTATTGTTGCAACCATTATAGCCATTGTCATCGCAGTTGCATCAAGAGGCAGGCTTCTCTTCTGCACCAAATGAAAACTGTTTTGATCCCTCAAGGATATGTTCTCTCATTTGTTAAAGAAACAGCCAAATAATTATGAAGAGTTTTAAAAAATTTAAGAACATTCACAAAACAGCTCTGTTTGGTTGCTATTCTTGTGCCTGCAAGGCTGCAAGCGGCTGTGCTGCACAACCAATCAGAAGAAATGTAAGTTATATTGATGTAGCAGCTGGCTTTGGCTGTGGTGTAGCCGGTCATGAACAAGCCCAACATACGTATACCACTCCACAAAATTTTGGATACAAACTTAACTCACACATCTATCTATCTATTATATACTAAAAATTTATTAAACTTTCTATAAACACTTCTATATCGTTACGTGGTGCTCTAATAAATTAAAAAAATCCTATAAATTCTGAGAAAAAAACAAAACATTTAATCATTGATTTTTATTTAAATTGATGGGACCATTAGAATGAAAAAAAAAGCCTTGTCATATTGTTGGCGTAGAATTTCGACCCGTCCAGCAACCAAACGGGTTCCGCGTTTCCACGGCGGCCCGGGAGATCTGCTTAACTCCAGTGCAGGTCCAAATTGGCTTGCCTAGTCGTGCGCAGAGCGTGCCAGTTGATTTGATCTGCAATCAACAAAAAACAAGTAAACCATGTCAGAAAACAATGGTCGATCGGCCGATGTCACATTGTTATAGCCCAGCCGATAGGGCAAAGTTGTATCGGCTTACTCAATATAATAAGCAAATTGAAGAGATCTAATCTCATCGGCCCATGCCAAAAGCGTGTGACAAATTAATGGAATTAGCCGATGAGGGTTTCATGAGGATAACTACACTAGCTATTACTCTAGTGTAAATTTATACAAGTCAATCGGCTAACATAAATACACCAACCACAAAGAAACCTTTAAAAACACTCTGTGACCCATATATTTATATTCGTCAATCCACATGTATAAGTGGCAAACACATGCAAGAATATAAATAATCACATGCATTAGATAAGACCGGCTGAAACCCCGACGCTATCCTTAATTACAATCGAAAACAGGCTTCGTGTCAGATCTCGAGCAACTCAAAGTGTGAATCGAGACTTAACACAAAGAAAATCAAGCCGTCGATTGCTTTTGGGGATGGTAAATGCCTTAGATAATCTAAACGAGCAAACTGATTCAACCATCGTCGGCAACAAACCCTAAAACGAGTTAACTGCTGACGAGACAGAATCAGAAGACCGCGTCAAGATTAGTTAACACACGATAAACGACGATCACATCATCAGGGCTTAACGTGCCTAAAGCGACACGCTAGCCCCGACGATGTAAATCGTCGTGTACGAGTTCTTACCTTGCTCTCGGGAAGCAAGAACTCGTTAGAGGTCAGCCTCTTGCGAGGGTTGGTGATGCGCCGAAAGTAGATTAGTTTGATTGTGTGATTGATTGAGAGAGAGAGTCTATGTACAAACTATCGGGATATTTCTACCCGAGGTTACAACAGGACCCTTGTAGGGCACGATCTTATCTACAACTAACAAACAAGTCCTTGTGGCAGACTTAAGCCACAGATTAGATCTAAACTACTTAATTTACAAGATACAATTGCCTAAAACCAAACTTTACCTCTATTTGGCAACTTCCTTAAAGCTTATCTCGAGCCCAGACCAAGCCCACGTTGACACTGTCAACTCACAACCCGTATCGGCCCACGTTAACATCGAATCCGTATCGGCCGATACGCTCTTTATGGCAACGCCTTTCCCAGTCCGATACGACTACCGGGTCCGATACGAAGCCTGGTCTGACTCCAATTCAATCTGTCTTCTCTGCTTCGGTTTCCCCTTTTCTTTCCAAGTCGATTACCAAATTTCGCCGTTAACACATGCCCCCCAATTCCGCTTCATTATATAATGTGGCGGAATTAGCTCCGAGGAACCCATCGACTTCTTTGCTAGGTCTTGTCTGAAAACCGTGCAGATCCAGATTCGAATCCTTCCGCCGCCGATTCAACAAACCTTTCGCGTTCCTCAACTTCGGCGACCCCTCGGCGTTCCGTCAACATCGACCCCCTTCACAGTGACCCCTTCAACGACAACGATGGCCTCCGCCCCGTTCTATGCCTCCGAGATCCCTGCGGTAAGTCAATTCCTTCAAAACCCACATTATCGCTTTCTCCGCCGTTTTTTCCAAGTTAGGGTTTTTACTCTCTGCCCCCCGGGTCTTATATTTTCATCGTCATTCTCACGATCTAGGTCTTCAAAAACCAAATCTTGATCCCCACCAACGACAAATCCCATTGCTTTCTGCTAGGCCCCATGAGCGATCACGACCCAACTTGGCTAATCAATGCTGAGACGGACAGAATCCCCTTTAGGCAAGCCAAGCCCAATGTGTCTTCATGGAAATATACTTTCAGGTCCTGGCCATCCAAGCTCAACGGATACAGAACCTGGCATAAGAGGATTGCTGCTGCCAAACAAGTCCACTGGGACAAGATTGGGATCGGCCAATGCATCACTTTGTCCCTGGCCGATACCAAGAAGAATGAGCCACTCATGTCGGCTGCAAGCTACTTCTGGTCTAGTACCTTGAACGCCTTCATGTTCAAACAAGGTCCGATGACCCCCACCCTGATCGACGTCAAGATACTAACAGGGTTAGACATTGACTCCGAGATCAACCCCTTCAGCCTCCTGATACATAGCAGTCACAAGTTGAAGACCAAGAAGATTGGAGGTTGGTCCGGGTACATCTCCGAACACATGGAACAAGGATCAGTCTCAGAACGAGAACATGTAGCTTTTCTGACATTGTGGTTGGAGAGATTTGTCTTTTGTGGATCGACCTGTGGCCCCACCACAAACTGTCAACACTTGGGTCGACAAGAAACAAATCCCCATGGGCCGATACCTCTTGGGAGCTGTCTATCGGCTGCTCTATATTTCCACACAAGACTTGATGCTAAAACAGACCGTGGCTCATGGAGGACCATGGTGGTTTGTTCAGCTCTGGCTCACCATTTACACCAACACCACGGTTGATCGGCCACCTCTATCGGACTCTCGCTTTCCATCAAAATACGCCGATCACGAAGATCCCAGGATCAGAAGATGCATGTCCTATGGAGAAGCGGCCTCTGTTTACCCAGGTGCAGACCAATCGGCCGATGACATGGCTACATGGTTCATTCGTTTCTTCACCGGCCCTCCATCAGCCAGGATGGACATGTTTGTCTACACATCGGACCGAGATTTTGAACTCCCCGACGATCTTTAGCTGAGCTTGATAAATGACGACATGGAGTCGAGGGAGTTATTCATGATCGGCCTCACCCCGTGCCTGCTCCCAGTAGGCATATTTCAGGGAAGGAGCACCAGCCTGTCCTATGAGTTTTACAACCCAATGGTAGCTGCTAGACAGTGCGGGCTCGGGCAACTCCCCATCAGTTTGTACCTTCATAAACTCCTAGAGAGCAGAGGCACAATTCCATCAGCACTGGTCATGAGCAAAGCGATGGAAATTGAGCTCCCAAATCTCGGCGACTGCGACCGGCTGCATCTGAACGCTTTCGTCCACATCAATTTCCAAACATGGTGGCAAGAGTGGGCCGCTCACATTTTCCATCAATCGGCCAGATTTTATGTGACGGAGCTCATCCAAGGTATCAGCCCTCAAGTCCCAGATGAGCCGACTCCATCTGTGAGCAACAGTGGGCAGAATATTTTCTATGCTCAAGCCGTAGCCCCATCAGGATCAACCATCCTGGAATCCATCATCGGCCTTACTGCTCCGAAGATATCATCATTACTTTAGGGGCCGATGATTAAAGAAAAACCCAAGAGGAAAGCGCCAACCAAGGGCAAATCCCAAAAATCCAGCAAGAAGGCTAAAATTGACGACCAAGCCGATCTTGAAGAGCTGAACCCCTCCATGGATGAATTCCTTGAAGAACAAGTGATGGAGGAGGAAGTCCATGCAGCGGCTGGCGATGCATATGAAGAAGAAGACCCATCGGCCGAAACCACCAAGGAGCCATCGGCCGAAGCTACTGAGATTCCACCGGCCGATGACCAAGGCGATGCCCCCCAACCAAAAAGGACCAGACATGCAGTTCGCAAGGTCAATACAACCTCTTCTCCGCGTTTCCATAATCCCCTTCTACTGCTACACTTTAATTTGATATCCTTTTCAGGCTGCGGTGTCATCTATGTTGAAGGAGAGAACTCGATCGGCCCCTTTACCCAGAACCAAGAAAGCCACTCTACAACGGCGCGAACAAGCCAAGGCACGATTGAGGACTCCTTCTCCTTCTCCACCACCCTCTCCGACTGTCTCGGTAAGAGTTGATTTTTGCATTATCTTGCTATTTACATAACCCTATTTACCAATTTCCTGCTTTTTCAGCCTAGGGTTGCATCACCTTCACCACATCGGCCAACCCCCTCGCCTACTGCTTCGACACAGCAAAGGGAGGCCGATGCAAGCACCACCGATGCTCCAACACAGGTAACCACGACTACTCTGATCCCCTTTCTGCCGGTTCCTGTTTAACAAGGTTAACCTTGACCCATATTGATATTTGCAGAACCTAGCCGATATGTTTTCTTTTGATATCGGCCAGTTTCTTGATGATGAGGACAAGGAGCCACCCACCATAGCCAGGGCGTCAATTTCTGATGATCTGAAGAACCGGCTGACCGACATCGCCAATCGGCTGGAATCCTCGTTGGAGTACTTGGTGGAAGATTGCACCCCCATCAGGGTCAGGGTACAAGAAATTCAGGATGAACTGCCCGAAGACCTGATGAAGATTCTAACACCGGCCATCTTCTTGGAGCAATACCGATTCAAGCTTAACAAGGCAAAGAAAGACTCACAGAGCGACGAGAGCGTGAGCAACTGGAATCGGCCCTGTCCGCTAGCCGGGCTCAAGTTAATGCTGACAAGACCAAGTTGGACGAGCTAGCGGTGGAGCCGATTGTCTTGAAGCACAGACTTGAAGAACTCCGTCGTCTCGAAGCAGAGCTAGAATCGAAGCTGGAAGCCACGCGCCACGAAATCTAAGAAGTTGAAGCCGGGATAGCTGCATCACCCAAGGCTATCGAAGACCAGACGGCAAAGCTCAAGGCATCGGCCAAGTATCTTGCAACCATGAGTAAGTCATTGAAGCCAATCCTAGGGTCGACGGCCGATGACGTCCAAGCTATAGAAGACATTGAACAAATTCGCCGTAGAGCCATTGCAGCTATTGCAAACTTCATAGGGTGATGTAACCTATTTTGTCTTTTTACTGTGTAAATACAAACCTTATCGGCCACGCAGCCGAATTTGATCTGAAAATTCCAGTGTGAAAATTGTTTCTGAAATCCATCCTGCGAACAACTATCCCTTTACTATAATTAATTTCATCGGCCAGAAAGCCGAATTCGATCTTAACTGAAGAAGAAAATTCCTTGAAAAATTCCACGCTTGTATATATATATGCCCCCCAAATTTTAGAAGATGAGGGCTCATGTTGTAAAATTTGAACTAAGGGCGATAGTGTATATCGGCCATCTAAAGACGATGCATAACACATCGGCTGTGATCATAAATCGGCTGGAGGGCCGATCATGAGTCGATCCAGACGCTAGGATAATATTTCTTTAAGTACTTGCCATTAAGAGCTCGTCCATAAATCTCGCCATCCAACCCCTTGAGCAAATAAGCATTGTGAGGAACACAGTGATGAATTTGAAAAGGACCTTCCCAATTAGGTGACCACTTGCCTAATTTATTATCTCTGGAACCAATCGGCATTATTAATTTCCATACAAGATCCTCTTCTTCAAACGACTTAGCGACAATTTTTTTGTTGTAATGACGAGCCACTCTATCTTTATCACGTTTGATCTTCTCTAAGGCCCGTAATCGGACATGTGCCAAATCGTCTAACTCATCTACCATAAGATTATGGTACTCATCGGCTGTCAAGTCGTCTTGCAAGGCAATCCTCCTTGAGCCGATGTTGGTTTCCTACGGCAGCACAGCTTCGTGTCCATAAACCAACTGATACGGAGGCACTTGAATTGCACCATGGCAAGCCATCCGATACGCCCAAAGGGAATCGGCCAGCGTTGTGTGCCATTGCCTCGGCTGTTCGTCGATTTTCCTCTTGATTAACTTGATTAAGGTCTTATTAGAAGCCTCTGCCTGCCCATTAGCTTGCGCATAGTAAGGAGAAGAATTTAATAATTTAATGCCCATGCTATCGGCGAACTGGACGAACTCATCGGACACGAAGATTGATCCCTGATCGGTGGTTATCGTCTGAGGTAACCCGAACCGATATATAATATATTCCTTGACAAACTGAATTGCATCTTTAGAATCAACCTTCTTAAGAGGAACGGCCTCAACCCACTTTGTGAAGTAATCTGTGGCCACCAAGATATATTTGTGTCCTTTACTTGATGGCGGGTTAATCTGGCCGATCATATCTATTCCCCATCCACGAAATGGCCACGACTTTATGATTGGATGCATAGCCGATGCCGGTGCTCTTTGAATTTCTCCAAACTTCTGACAATCCTGACATCCTTTATAATACTTGAAACAATCCTCTAGCATGGTTGGCCAAAAATATCCGACGCGCTTTAACAGCCATCTCATTTTATGGGCCGATTGATGTGTTCCACAAATCCCTTCATGGACCTCGCTCATAACGACTTTGGCCTCCTCAGGACCTAGGCACTTGAGCAAGACACCATCAATCGTCCGATGATATAAATCATCATCTAACAGGACATACTGCAATACTTTGTATTTCATCTTTCGTGACGCTGATTGGGAAGGATTCTTCAAATAATCAATGATAGCAAATCTCCAATCGTCGGTGTCCACGGCGGCGATTTGAACCCGTACATCCTTGGCCATCGGCCTGTATCCCGATGCCCCCTGAGCCAGGTCATTGGCCTCGAAGTTTTGCTTCCTGGGTATATGTCTCATTGTCACGATCTTGAATGCTTGAAGCAACACCTTGCACTCTTCATTGTAGACTTTGAGGATGTCATCTTTGCATTCATACTCTCCAGAAAGTTGATTAATTACCAGTTGTGAATCACCAATGATCTCTACGGAATCGGCCTTGACTTCTTGTAATAACTGCAAGCCTTTAAGCACCGCTTCATACTCTGCTTGATTGTTAGTATAATAAGGCTTGATAGTAAAAGCAAACTCAAAACTTGCCCCCCGAGGGGATATGAGAACTAGGCCGATACCGCATCCATGTTTGCAGACGGATCCATTAAAATATAATGTCCATGGCACAATATCTGCATATGCAACTGACTCGTCTCTGTGTTGAACAATGAAATCAGCCAGGGCTTGTCCTTTGACTGCTTTGGCCGATTCATATCTAAGATCAAACTCTGTTAAGACAAAAATCCACTTCCCAATTCTTCCTTTTAACACAGGGGCCGATAACATGTATTTCATCACATCGGCCTTACTTACCACAATGCACTCGTTGGAAAGTAAATAATGCCTCAATTTAGTACATGAAAAATATAAACACAAACATAATTTCTCCACCGGTGTGTACCTTGTCTCAGCGTCTAGCATCCTCCTACTGAGATAAAAAATAGCTCTTTCCTTACCATCAATATCTTGAACCAAGACTGAGCCGATGGATTTCTCATCGGCCAATAGGTACAGTCTGAACGGAACCCCTTTCTGTGGAGGGATTAGAACTGGCGGAGAGGTTAAATACTCCTTGATATCGTCCAGCGCCTTCTGCTGCTTATCACCCCATATGAACTCTTCATCCTCTTTTATCTTCAATAACGGAGTGAACGACTCTATTTTTCCTGACAGGTTCGATATAAAGCGCCGAACGAAATTGATATTGCCGAGCAGAGATTGTAACTTGGTCTTGTTCGTCGGAGGTTTGATTTTCTTTTTAGCATCGATATTCTTCTGTGTAATCTCGATTCCTCTTTCGTGGACCAAGAAACCCAGGAACTGATCGGCCGATATGCCAAAGGCACACTTGTTAGGGTTCATTTTTAAACCATACTTCCTCGCTCTTTCAAGTACCTTGCGTAAATCGGCCAAGTGCATATCATATTCTCTTGACTTCACGACGACATCGTCAATATAAACTTCAATCAAAGAGCCGATAAGATCATGAAAAATATAATTCATGGCCCTCTGATATGTAGCTCCATCATTCTTCAAACCGAATGTCATGACAACCCATTCATATAGGCCGATTGCCCCTGGGCATCGGAAGGCTGTTTTGTGAACATCTTCTTCAGCCATGAAAATTTGGTTGTAGCGTGCGTTTCCATCCATGAAGCTGATAACCTTGTGCCCAGACGCGGCATCGACAAGCAAATCGGCCAGAGGCATAGGGTACTCGTCTTTCGGTGTTGCTTTGTTCAAGTCTCTGAAGTCAATACATACCCTAAGCTTGCCATTTTTCTTCATTACTGGAACTATGTTGGAGACCCATTCTGCGTATCGGCAAGGTCTGATGAAGTTGGCATCATAAAGTCGTGTGATCTCTGCCTTGATAGCTTCGTGCATATCGGCCTTAAATCTCCTAGGAGCTTGTTTAAACGGCCGATAGCCTGGTTTGATTGGTAGCCGATGTTCTACAATCTATCGGCTTAATCCTGGCATCTCATGATATTCCCATGCAAAACAATCCATGAATTCTTTCAACAGATTTATAAGATTACTCTTGTATTCCTTTGGCAGGTTAGCACTTACGTATGTCGGCCTAGGCCTATCACCTATTCCTATATCAACTTCTTCAAGCTCATCGGCCGACGTAAAACCCTGTCCCAACTTGCCATCGAGCTCGTCCACCGCATCATCTGTGTAGGGACTAGCTTGTTCATCTTCAACGGCGGACGACACATCTTTGCTAAAGTAACTGCTTGTCTTCATCTTCAATCGTCTCGATGTCGCAGTCAGTTACTTTGAGGAAATCGGCGTCCCAGACTCGCCCGGACAAGCAGTCGATTCCCTCCATCTCCCATACTGCGAGATCGGCATTGGCCACGTGTACCGACCGATCGGCCTGCACGATCTCGACCTGGTCCCCTTGCCATTGCATGAGACATTGGTGCATTGTTGAAGGGACGCAACAGTTTGCGTGGATCCAATCCCGTCCCAACAACAAGCTGTAGGAACCCTTTCCGTCGAAGACGAAGAAGGTGGTGGGTATTATCTTGCTGCCCACGGTGAGTTCCATGTTTAGGACCCCCTTCGCCTCGGACGCGTTGCCACCAAAGTCTTTCAACACCATGTTTGTCTTGATTAGATCTTCAGGTACCTTTCCAAGCTTCCTCAAGGTTGTGTATGGCATTAAATTGACCGCCGCGTCGCCGTCGACCAGCATCTTCATCATCGGCCGCCCGTTGATGAATCCTTTGATGTATAACGGCCGCAAGTGCCTGTAGTTATCGTCAACTGGCTTGTAAAATATGGCTTGATCTGGTGACAACTGTAGCCTAGCCGAGGATTGTTCATCGTCGGCCACTGCTTCATCGGCCGCCTGCACGCTGTACTCTGCTGGCAGTATGAAAACCATGTTAACAGGCGCCGATGTCGCTCGTTTACCTTTTGAAGTCGCAGAGGCCCGGGCTGTATTGGAGGTGCCCTCATCGGCCGTGACCACCGTGGATTTTATCCTCCACTCTTTCTTGGTCTTGGCCGGCCGATGGGTTATTGCCACCTGTTGCTCTTGGATTTGTTCTTTCCTCCTTAGCCTCTGAACCCGCCGTTTTTGTGTCTTAGTGAATACATCGCTTGGGCACCATTGAGGGTTCTGGACCTGTTCCTCGGCTTCGGTCTGTTGGTCTTGGTGCATCGGCCCTAACCTCTCATGAACAGATTTCCTTTGCTTGGCCGGCCGATGCGCTTGCCTGCTTGAGTTGCCCTGATAATGATCTTCTGCTCCGTTGCACGCAGGGCACTCCTGAATGGATGGCAACCTCATCCCCTCATTCCAGCAAAACCGGAAAAACTCGCACTCCTAATGTGGGTCGTAAGAGTTGTCTTGATCGACGTGGTCTTGAGCTTGTTCTTCCTGCCTTCGCTGGTATTTTCTAATCAGGCCCTCAGAGGTCTGATAAGGTCGCTTGCCGGTCCGATGGGCACTGCCATCAGCCCTGTCCGCCCGCACCATGTTGACTGGGAACGGGTGTCCTTTGATCTTCATCGGCCGCTTGGCATCATCGATTTTAATCCTGCCTTGCTCGATGGCCGATTGAATCTGTTGTCTGAAGATCTTGCATTCATTTGTATGGTGTGAATAAGAGTTGTGCCACTTGCAATATCTTCATTTCTTGATCTCTTCGGCCGATGGCAATACATGACCTACTGGCAACTGAATTTGCTTTTCTTGCAACAGTAGGTCAAATATTTTATCGGCCTTGTTGATGTCGAAGTCGAATTTGTCTTCTTTGTCGCCCTTTTTTACCCATTGGCAATTTGTCGGCTTCCTCATCCGGGCCCACTCAGCCAGGTTGACATCAACATCTTCTTCGTCGTCGTCGTCGTCGGAGGCATACTGATAAACTGCGTTGATCTTTTTTGCAAATTTCTTAGCCTCCTGGAATCGTTGTTTGTGGGCCGACACCCGTTGTGCTAGGTGAGCTAGGCTTTCAAATTCCTGCGAGGAGAACCTCTCGCGTATCGGCCCTAACAATCCTTGGAACGCCAAATCGGCGAGCTGTGAATCGGTCAAGCTAAGGCTGTAGCATCTGTTCCTTACGTCCCTGAATCGTTGAATATACTCCGGGACCGATTCGTCGACTCGTTGCCTAATGGCGGTCAGATCGGACAGTTTCATTTCTTGTACGCTATTGTAGAAATACCTGTGAAACTGTTTCTCCAGATCTATCCATCCTCTGATGGAATTGCAGGGTAAAGATGAAAACCACGTGAATGCAGACCCTGATAAGGATAGAGGGAAAAACCTCACCCTCAACGCCTCGATAGCCGATGCCTCCCCGCACTGTGCTAGGAATCGGCTGACATGCTCGTATGTCGAGACGTTGTCCTGCCCCGAAAACTTGGAGAAGTCCAAGATCTTGTATCGGCCTGGCAATGGCACTCTGTCAAACTCCTCGGGGTACGGGTGCCGATACACTGTAGAGTTCTCATTGGGCTTCAAGCCGAACTGATCACGCATCCCTTCGGCTATCATATCGACCCAATATCCTGCGGGCCGATGTGGGAGGTCTTGCTGATATGATTGCTGCAAGCTCTCTACTTGATACTGCCTGTGGGAGTACGGCTGGTAGTGGTGATCAAGATTCTGCGCGCCATACTGCCCTGCAGTGTGCTGCTGGTAGCCTTGTGGCACGTTGTATGCAGCTTGAGGTGGAGGATTGTTGAACACCGGGGCTTGTGGCTGTCCGGCCGATGGCTGGTGAACAGGAACTTGCTGCATCGGCTCGATCACTGGTTGCTTCCCCTTGGTCCATTGAGCATATTGCTCCTCCGTGATGTGCTGAGGGCTCCCCCCTGTCTGACTGGTGAGGACCAGTGGCAGTGTTGTTGTTGGCTGCGCCGATGGGGGTGGCATCGACGCTATCGGCTGAGCCGTGCTCAGGTTGTTCCTCAGGGTCCGATAGGCAGGGAACTTATTTTCTGGTAAGAAAATCGGCCCCTGAGGCTTGTACTGGTGAATCGACCCATCTAGGATCGATTTGACCGTATTGGTCAATGTGTTCACCAGGATCCCTGATTGGTTGACTAGCGCAGAATGAACTGCGGAGTCAATCCTCTCTTGCAACGTCGGCGCTGCAGTATCCTCGGTCTTGAAGGCGTGGTCATGTGCCGCCGCCGACGTGCCAGCTCCATCTCCGGGACTCGGCATAACTACCTTGGATTTTTGGATCAAGGTGTCTTGCCGAGTCCTAGAATATGTTTGCAGGTACATATTCTGGAACTGCTCAACCCGATTTTCCATCTCAGCCTTCTGCTCTGCGTTGAGCTGGTCGGCGGTTACAGGGACGACGTTCTCCTCGGAGATCTCGGCCTGCTTTGACATCTTGAGGAGATTTGTTGCTGTTGCAGAGTTTGCGTTCTTTGTCCCACCGGGCGTGCCAAAAGCGTGTTGGCGCAGAATTTTGACCCGTCCAGCAACCAAACGGGTTCCGCGTTTCCACGGCGGCCTGGGAGATCTGCTTAACTCCAGTGCAGGTCCAAATTGGCTTGCCTAGTCGTGCGCAGAGCGTGCCAGTTGATTTGATCTGCAATCAACAAGAAACAAGTAAACCATGTCAGAAAACAATGGTCGATCGGCCGATAGGCCGATGTCACATTGTTATAGCCCAGCCGATAGGGCAAAGCTGTATCGGCTTACTCAATATAATAAGCAAATTGAAGAGATCTAATCTCATCGGCCCATGCCAAAAGCGTGTGACAAATTAATGGAATTAGCTGATGAGGGTTTCATGAGGATAACTACACTAGCTATTACTCTAGTGTAAACTTATACAAGTCAATCGGCTAACATAAATACACCAACCACAAAGAAGCCTTTAAAAACACTCTGTGACCCATATATTTATATTCGTCGATCCACATGTATAAGTGGCAAACGCATGCAAGAACATAAATAATCACATGCATTAGATAAGACCGGCTGAAACCCCGGCGCTATCCTTAATTACAATCGAAAACAGGCTTCGTGTCAGATCTCGAAACAGGACTAAGGTCGATAGCAACTCAAAGTGTGAATCGAGACTTAACACAAAGAAAATCAAGCCGTCGATTGCTTTTGGGGATGGTAAATGCCTTAGATAATCTAAACGAGCAAACTAATTCAAGCATCGTCGGCAACAAACCCTAAGACGAGTTAAGTGCTGACGAGACAGAATCAGAAGACCGCGTCAAGATTAGCTAACACACGATAAACGACGATCACATCATCAGGGCTTAACGTGCCTAAATCGACACGCTAGCCCCGACGATGTAAATCGTCGGGTACGAGTTCTTACCTTGCTCTCGGGAAGCAAGAACTCGTCAGAGGTCAGCCTCTTGCGAGGGTTGGCGATGCGCCGAAAGTAGATTAGTTTGATTGTGTGATTGATTGAGAGAGAGAGTCTATGTACAAACTATCGGGATATTTCTACCCGAGGTTACAACAGAACCCTTGTAGGGCACGATCTTATCTACAACTAACAAACAAGTCCTTGCGGCAGACTTAAGCCACAGATTAGATCTAAACTGCTTAATTTACAAGATACAATTGCCTAAAACCGAGCTTTACCTCTATTTGGCAACTTCCTTAAAGCTTATCTCGAGCCCAGACCAAGCCCACGTTGACACTGTCAACTCACAACCCGTATCGGCCCACGTTAACATCGAATCCGTATCGGTCGATACGCTCTTTATGGCAACGCCTTTCCCAGTCCGATACGACTACCGGGTCCGATACGAAGCCTGGTCTGACTCCAATTCAATCTGTCGATACGAAGCCTGGTCTGACTCCAATTCAATCTGTCTTCTCTGCTTCGGTTTCCCCTTTTCTTTCCAAGTCGATTACCAAATTTCGCCGTTAACACACATCTCCCTCCCTCCCAGATACTCTCCCCACGCAGAGTACGTATGTACGGGGTAATGCTGGCGTCTCAGGTACTGTTCCCAATTCCCTATTCTTACTTCCTCCTATTTTCAAGGATGTATCTTAATATATAAATAATTAATTTTAAGAAAGTTAAATTAAATCTATTATATACTAAAAATTTATTAAATGTCCATTAAATGCGTATAAGTCATCATGTGTCACTCCTATAAATGTTTCTAGACCGCTACGTGTCGCTCTAATATATTAGAAAAATTGCTATAAATTCTGAGAAAAAACAAAACATATCTATCCTTTTATTTTCATTTAATCTAGTGGGTTAACTATTTTTAACCATTAGATGTCTTAGGAAACACATCCTAACCTCCACCCCAAAGTCCATTAAATATCCTACAAACGCTCATAAATCGTCATGTGTCACTCCTATAAACGCTCTTAGACCGCTTTGTGACACTCTAGTATATTAGAGAAGTTGCTATAAAATACAAAGTCAAAACCCAAACAATAAAACAACTATAAATCTATCAAACACAAAAAAATCAGACTCTATCAAACTATAAATCAAGTATAAATCTATCAAACGATACATGTCCGCGCAAATGCGCGGGCTACCTTCTTAGTTGAAATATCAAAAGACAAATTAGGCGCATAGGTACTTTTTATACCCGAATTTCTCTCTCTCTTTTTTTCATGTAAGTTGAATTTAAACTTGAATTTTGGTGAAGTTATAAACGCTATAATATTCTATATTTTCAAAAACATTGATAGTTTGATACTACTCTGAATTAAGGCCCTCTATTCAAACTTCAAATTAATGATGATGTAGTACCATTTCAACTTTGCCACCTTCTCTAGCTATGACATATTAACATTTACGGCTCTTTGTATACAAGGGAGGCTTGCTTAATTGGAAGTAAGCTTCTATTTACTCCTCCATAGGCAACAAGCATATATAATGTAAGTTCATAAGTAGAGATTATCTACAAATCTGTCATAAATTTTTGGGTAAAAAACTTTTAAATGTAGGTACATAGTAATTATAATGTAACTTACACTATAACTGATATGTATCTATATTGCAACTAGGGTGTAACTACATTGTAAATTGTAAGTGATATGTAACTGTATTGTAACTAGTTGTAATTACATTGTAGTTATATAATTTAGAAATTTTATCTATGCAGCTAACTACAACACGCACCTATTGGCTAGCAGCAATAGATGGCATCTTGAGGTTTAGCGTTCGAATCTCACACTCACATATGTGCTGATTTTGTGCTATGATTTTTTTTAATGCCTGCACGAATCTTGAATAGATCTAAGGGTCTAAAAATCAGAAGTTTTCCTTCATAAAATTTGTCGCAAGAAATATAGCAAAACCGTAATAAGTATATGGGTTCCAATTAATAAACTAACTTTACTATTATAAAAATTGAAGATATTTTCGTCGGAATTTTGGTACGTCATTCGTATTTGAGTTGGTTATATGTCGCCCGTATCCAATTCAACGTGAGTCTAATAACTATTATACACCCCTCTTCTAGCCCAACTCAACCGACTCACACCATCCCGCCACCTCATCCCGTGCGCCTCCACGGCGTCACGCGCACCCCTCTCCTAATCAGCGATTTTTCTCTCCCTTTTTTATTTTTATTTTTCTCCTTTTTTTTCCGATGCGTCAACTTGGAATAGCTACATAATCGATTTGTGAGGCTATTGAAGGTGTACATAAAAGATTTTTCGTGTGATGACACATGAAACACACACAACCAGATTCAACGCTATATATGATTTCTGATTTTATTTTGCTATTGTTTTGTTTTTCTGGTTTCGGTTTATCGTTTAAGTTGACAGAGTTTTTATCAACCATAAAAATTGTCTTTACCTGTTGCAACGCACAAATATTTTTTGTAAATAATAATTACAAAGGCATGAACTCCTCGTCGATGACCTTGTAGTGCTTCTTGGCGTCGTACTGCTGCACGATGAGGACGGAGGCGGTGGTGGAGAAATCCGAGGAGGCGAGGATGTCGCCGACGGGGCCGAGCTCAAGGCACTCCGCCCACTCCTCGAGCCCCTCCGTGAGCACCGACCGGCGGTCGCGGCCCCGCCCCACCACGAACAGCCGGTACTCCGCCTGCAGCGCCCGCAGCACCGCCACCAGCTCCGCCCCGTCGCCGGCGTGCTTCTCCATGTACCCGATCGACTTGCCGCCGCCGCCCACGTGCTTCCGGTAGAACTCCGCGAAGAACTTGTCGTCCACCTGCATCTGCACCTCCTCCTGCCCCAGCGCCGACGAAGACGACGACGACGACGACGCCGCCACCGACGCCCCCGCCCCCGCGTTCCCGCCACGCCGGCTACTCTTCGACTCGAACAGGCTCGTCCGCGCCCGCGCCCTCGCCTGCGCCGTCGCGTTCTGCACCACCCGCAACGCCGTCAGCCGCACGCCCGCGTGCTTCGACATGAACGACGCCAGCGTCAGCGCCTCCCGGTCGTCCGCGCCGCCGATGAACACCACCACCACGCCCTGCGCAGCCGCACTGTCACAGTGCCCGCGCCCGCGGTCCACCAGGATGCCCACCGAGCACGGTGCCAGCTGCAGCACCTTCTGGTTCACCAGCCGGAACCCGAAGGGCCCGGCCTCCATGGCCCCGTCCTCACGTTGCCTCTTGTGGAACGGCAGCAGCACCAGCGCCGCCATCGCGTCCTCCGCGCAGATGCAGATGTCGCTGTGCATGTCTGGGAACGACGACAGCGCCAGCACCCTGCGCACCCTCACTGCGCCATCGCCGCCGCGCTCCGCCTGGTAAGCGTCCAGCGCCTCGCCTATCAGCCTCCGCATCTCCGACACCTCCTCGTCCACCACCGTCACGCCGTCGAACCCACCGCCCCTCACGATGGCCGCCGCCGTCTGGTCCGTCAGCTGCACCATGTCCACGGCGTAGACGGCGAGCTCGCCGTTGCCGCCGCCCCAGCGCAGCGCCTCCATGAGGAAGGCGAGCGTGGGCACGTCCTGCGGGCCGTGCAGCCCCACCACGAGCCGGAGCTCCGTAGCCGGATCGTGGTGCTGCAGCCCCATCAGGCGCCACTGCACGCTCCGCCGCGCCCACGACGCGATCGCCATGCCCACCATCGGCGTCGCCGCCACGTTCAGCGCCACCATGAAGATGATCGCCATGAACGACTTGTCCGTGATGATGCCGGCCTCGAACGCGGCGAGCGCGCAGTACACGTGGAAGTAACCCTTGACGTTGAGAAGCAACCCCAGCGCGAGCGCCTCCAGCCAGCCGAGCCCCCGGAGCAGGCCGGCAGCGGCGCAGCCGACGAGCTTGCCGAGCGTGCCCATGGCGGTAACGAAGAAGACCTTCCACCAGGGGAAGGGGAGCTCCATGACGTAGACGCGGAAGCCCTCGTCCTTGCGGAGGCCCGCCGCCTCGATGTCGTCGGTGGTCTGGCGGAGCGAGAGGCAGACGTGGGCGACGTAGAGCGGGAGGACGAAGGAGCTGAGCACCAGGTTGATCTTGCTCACGAGCAGCCGCGACACCCTCCCCTCGCTCGGGAACGCGAGCCCCACCAGGAACGCCGCCATGTTGACGTCCAGCCGCAGCGCGGAGCTGAACCAGCACAGCGTCGCCGCCACCAGCGCCACCAGCGACAGGTCGAAGCCGCGCATGCGCCGGCCCTCCGGGTTGCGGCCGTCCACC
Source organism: Oryza officinalis (assembly GCA_008326285.1). Lineage (NCBI taxonomy): Eukaryota > Viridiplantae > Streptophyta > Magnoliopsida > Poales > Poaceae > Oryza > Oryza officinalis. The sequence goes on along the minus strand of BDMV01000012.1, from coordinate 38,220,904 downwards.
CACTCCGCCATGGCCCTCGACACGAAGCCCGACATGAGGACCACGGCGAGGACCGCGGCGGTGAGCGCCGGCTGCGCGAACGGCGAGGCGGCTTCCTCGGTGCCGGTGTCGCGCCAGATCATGCTGCCGAGCGCGATGAGCAGCGTGGTGAGCATGTCGGAGGCGATGCCAGCGCCGACGGCGAGGCGGCCGACGGCGGTCTTGGCGATCTTGAGGTCGGTGGCGAGGCGGGTGAGGACCGGGGAGGCGGTGTTGGCGAGGGCGGCGGCGAGGCCGAGGAAGGCGCGGAGGGAGTTCTCGTGGACGATGCCGGAGGTGGCGCGCATGATGGGGGCGTGGAAGAGAGTGACGAGGACGGCGGTGGAGAAGATGCCGGCGTAGGCGACGGCGGCATCGGCGGTGGGGGCGTCGAGAAGCGCGGAGGGGTCCATCTCGACGCCGAGGGCGAAGAGGTAGGGCGCGAAGACGAAGCCGCCGATCTTGCCGAACACGAGGTTGATGGCGTTGGTCAGCGACAGGACACGGAACTGGGCAAGGACGATGCCGAGCTGCCATGCCATGGACGATCGATCACTGTTAATTGCATTGCAAATATTGCATCGAGATCAAGATCAAATGCATGTAAAAGATGATCGAATCGACCAACAACTGACCAGCAGGTCGGAGAAGATGCGCGGCTGGTAGAGCTTTCGGAGGAGAGCGTAGAGGATCTTGCTGGTGACGAGGATGACGCCGAACTCGAACAGGATGGTGTTGTAATTGGCGGACAATATGCTGCTTGTCATTGAGCAATCCATTCTACCGCCCCGCTGTTTAATTCCTTCCTCGATCGATCGGTTGATCTTAATTTATTGCAGCTTAGCTCGTCCAGCTTTCTTAATTCGACGATCGATCTGTGGATTCTAATCAAAGGATACATGCATGGAGTATAGTTAATTCAGTAGTCAAATTAGTTTCCTTCAGCCGGCCATGGCTGCAATGCATGCACCAACGCTCAACAAGCTGCATGCTAGCTACGAACAGGGGTGTCAATATCATTGGCAGGGAGAATTTTGCGGGTTTTTCTAATTTGTTCTTTTTTTCCTACAAAGCTCTCCTCATCCTTAAGGTTGTGTTCTCTTCCATCCTTTCCAACTCACCTCTCTCTCATTTTTCGCGCGCACATTTTCCAAATTACTAAACGATATGTTTTTTACATAAATTCTCTTTACGAAAGTTGTTTTAAAAAATCATATTAATATATCTTTTTTAAAATAAATTAATACTTAATTAATCATGTGTTAATGAATCATTTCGTTTTGCGTGTTGGAGAGTTAGTTTGCACCGAACATAGCCTAACTCCTCTCTAGCGACCTTGCCCACTAAAGGCATATGCGCAGATGTTTCACTGACGTGACGTCGTTGATGTGATGTGGCATATTGTGACATTCCCAACTAACTACACGAAATAGTTAAAATCTTGTTTGTAAAAAAATAGTAAGAACAATTTCCTTCTTTTAAGTACATATAACACTCTGCTCTGTCTAGCTAAGAGTATCTCCAACAATAACCTCTATTGAACTGAAGTACATATAGACAGAAGATTTCATTTAATCAGGGAGTACGCAAACAACGGATAAATTAAGTTGAAGTTCATAGGAATGACGAGCAATCTGACGAAGCCTCTCGCTCTCAGGCAGCCAAGGTGAAGTTTAAAGTGATCCAAGGTCCAGAACGATTCTCAGGTCAGCCATAGTCACCGATCCATATAGCTGACAGATGCAGACGCTATTGTTGCACTAGTGAGAATTAATTCATCAATTCAGACGAGACGAAATAGGATATATGTAGACCTGTAGTAACTACTTAACTTAAAAGACATTGATGATGATGCGTACGAGGAAGAGCCCTTTCTTTGGCCTTTTAGAAGGAAAGGCGATTTCATTTCAATCAAAGAAATGGAACCAGAGTTTACAATACCAAAACATCAGCAGCAGCACATCTGAGTACATAGTTTACAAACCAAATCAACACAGAAAACAGTCAAATTATCATCATCATCATCACATCCCTCAGTAATAGAACATAATTCAAATAGAGTTTTCAAAACATCTCTTTAGAATGAAAAGATTGAGTTTGGAATACCAAGCCATCAGCAGCAGCACATCTAAGTACAGAGCTTACAAACCAAATCAAAACAGAAAACAGACAAATCATCATCATCATCACATCCCTCAGAAATAAAACATAATTCAAATGGAGTTTTAAAAACATCTCAGTAAATCGTAATTCAGATGGAGTACATCTTAATTGCAGCATATCTCAGTTTTCACTACAACAGAGTTTGCAAATAAGTTATTTTTCTCTGATAACGAGGGTCAGAGCAGGGTTTACATATTTCCAGCTACCCAGAACAGAGTTTACAGATCTCCAGCAGCTACATAACCCTGTTAGTTGAGCGTTCTTCTTCAACTTTCAAACCCCGTACGTCATGTGAACACAACCACCGTGGTTACACTGAGTTTTCTTCCTGGACTTCCAAATCCTGTGCTTCATGGCGAACACAGCAACCGAGCGGGCTAAGGTAAATGCCAGGTATTGGATGCATATCCCTCACATGTAGCTTATCCAGTATTTGTGCCGCCTTAAACTCAAGAAAAAGCTTTTTTAGGATGCTCAGCGAAGACCAGCCGACATAACTGAATAACATCATCCCGTGTGAAGGAAGGGTTATGCAGAAAGTTCCTGTTGACAGTTTGCAGCGACCTCCTCTCCAGCCCGTGGTTGTATCCATGGCGAGTAGCATGGACAACCACTTCCCCTTCTTCTTTATCTTTTACCAAGGTAGGTTTAGTTGCCAAAGGAAATTGACTCGTCGGATACCGCCTTTGAAGATTCCATGGGAGAAATTGAGGTAGAAGCCCATTGTCATCTAAGACACTGGACAGAGCACCTGTGTTCTTTGAACCAACAGCTTCTAGTGGAAACCCCTATATTATCAGCAACAGACTTTGCAGACGATAGTGCAAAGCTATTTTTGTTTTCTGAAATTCTATATTTTGCTAACACCTATGACCTGGGAGTGCAATATTTTGTTTCTTCTTCTGCTATTACTATCAGCAAATCTGATTCTAGGGTTGGTTCTAGGTTTTCACGTTACTCGAAGAACCAGAACCAAGAATCGGGAAAGAAAAAGACATTGTTACTGATGACCACATTTGCTAGGAAGGTTAAATCACATGGTCAAAACATCATTTCAAGTGTCATTCGTTTTCTTAGCACAGAGAGATCAAGTCCTCAAAGTTGTTTTCTCTTGTAAGTAGCATGCCCTTGATTTTACACTTGGTGGAATTTATTGTTTTGTTAGTGGGTGTTTAAGTCTTGCAAATTAATTTTAATCTATTGCTGCAGAGGTGAATAGGGCATTATTTCCTTTCCAGGAACTTGAGGACTACTTTCGGGTGGATAAGATCCTGACTCCCATCCCACAGGATCACATTTATCCCATTGATCTTGCTAGGCCTTACATGCTGAAAGACAGATTTCGGTCGTTCGCTCATTCAGGGTCGCTTGCACCATATATGGCTAATCGAAACCTTATCCTGTACGCTGACCTGTTTACCAAGGGTAACGTTGGCGTACACAGGGACTATGGTATAGTTGTTTTCAGAAATTATGGTATAGGCAAGAAGATATCTAACCCATCATCTGAGGGCTACCATGCCTACTGTGAATTCCTGAAAGAGTTGATTGGTGAACTTCATGGAAAAGAGTCCTTAAGTAAGCTTTCTTTGGGGTTAGATATATATTTAGCTGACCTGTATACTACAGCTGTGTCTGAGAGCATGATTGTTGATCACCCCATGACGTTCTCTAATCGGGTATATGGGGAGTTATGCACAGAGGTTTACCGCCTTTTGATTAAGGAGTTTTCACTAATCAGCAACAGACTTTGCAGACGATAGTGAAAACTCCTTAATCAAAAGGCGGTAAACCTCTGTGCATAACTCCCCATATACCCGATTAAAGAACGTCATGGGGTGATCAACAATCATGCTCTCAGACACAGCTGTAGTATATAGGTCAGCTAAATATATATCTAACCCCAAAGAAAGCTTACTTAAGGACTCTTTTCCATGAAGTTCACCAATCAACTCTTTCAGGAATTCACAGTAGGCATGGTAGCCCTCAAATGATGGGTTAGATATCTTCTTGCCTATACCATAATTTCTGAAAACAACTATACCATAGTCCCTGTGTACGTCAACGTTGCTCTTGGTAAACAGGTCAGCGTACAGGATAAGGTTTCGATTAGCCATATATGGTGCAAGCGACCCTGAATGAGCGAACGACCGAAATCTGTCTTTCAACATGTAAGGCCTAGCAAGATCAATGGGAAAAATGTGGTCTTGTGGGATGGGAGTCAAGATCTTATTCACCCGAAAGTAGTCCTCAAGTTCTTAGAAAGGAAATAATGCCCTGTTCACCTCTGCAACAATAGATTAAAATTAATTTGCAAGACTTAAACACCCACTAACAAAACAATAAATTCCACCAAGTGTAAAATCAAGGGCATGCTACTTACAAGAGAAAACAACTTTGAGGACTTGATCTCTCTGTGCTAAGAAAACGAATGACACTTGAAATGATGTTTCGACCATGTGATTTAACCTTCCTAGCAAATGTGACCATCAGTAACAATGCCTTTTTCTTTCCCGATTCTTGGTTCTGGTTCTTCGAGTAACGTGAAAACCTAGAACCAACCCTAAAATCAGATTCGCTGATAGCAATAGCAGAAGAAGAAACAAAATATTGCACTCCCAGGTTATAGGTGTTGGCAAAATATAGAATTTTAGAAAACAAAAATAGCTTTGCAGTCGGTATTTCATCACTATCTATCCCAAAGTACAATACCTTCCTGCAGTAAAGATATGCAAGAAAGCACAAAAATATACCCCATTGATGCTACATTCAAAGACTGTACTTAAAAAAGAATCATTGCAAACAACCGGACCTTCTAGTGTGCAAGAGTCGTCGTGTACCTGAATCTTGGCCTTCGGCGACCCTCCTTCCCCTACTGCACGAGCGCCCCTCCTTTCCCTCCTGCATCTCCGCCCCCTTGCAGTGAGAGAACCCTAGAATCAGCCCTCAGCCCTCAAATCAGATCCTAGGATGGCGATAGCCGAAGAACCAACAAGGGGTAGGGGTGGGGGGGAGGGTAGGGAAGGAGACTAACCAATTGCCTTTGTGGACGTGGAGAAGACGGTGAGAAGCGGAGTCGTCGGGGAGCGGCGATCTTGGCTCAGCGCCGCGCGTCGGGGAGGAAGCCGTGGCGGCGACGTGGTTTGTGTCCTTCCTGTTCCACGAGTCGACCAACCTCTTGCAGACTAGACATCCAAATGTTTCTGGATTGGGCCTCAGACAAATGTGTCTGTGGGCTGTGAGCTGGAACATCCACACATCCATATGTCCACAACTCATACATAGAATGGGAGAGAATTTTATTATACACAGTATATTGGTTATTTCTCTTAAAATTTCCGTACACTATACGCTGATTATTTTAAATTATAAATCACTTAACAATCCCAAAACATAATCCTACTATATCCCAAAGCTCAACACATAAAAAGAGCACATCATCATTCATTAGCAATTATTACATTATAAACCTTATGCAAATATGCTATACCATCTATATTTTTATTATATTTTAAAACTTTAAAATACAAGCATGTTAAATCATCATCCCACATAATTTACATAATATTTCAACACATATCTCTTCATCATTTTCTACAATATCCTATATGGTTTATCCACATTTAGTTAATGTTTTTTATTCTGTTATTAAACTATATCACCTCCTCAATTGTTTCTAGTCTTTAGAAGATTAATCTATAGTCCAACTTATTTTCCTCATTTTTTTTCTCATGAAGCCACATCACCTTACTTTTCTATATACTATTTAAATTATTATTAACCATATCAACTTAATGGTTTATAGTCTTTTCCAATGATCGATAAAAATACAAATTCTAGAGCTTAAGACGTATAGCTATGTTTCATGTTATTTTTTTCACTCTCATACTAAACTCTCACGACAACGCGCAGGTTTTATCTAGTTCACATAACACTACACTAATGCAAAACATAAAACTATTGATCCTCTCCTCATTAAAGTTCAACATTTGACATATTACACCCATATGACACCCATGCATGTTTCAACTTTTTTTACTCTCTTTTGTTTGTTTTGTATTTGTACTTCCCCACCTCCCACTCAATCATCGTCTCAATTGCGCCCGAACACCGCTTGTCTCAATGATGGTCCACTCAACCTACATCGATTCTTCTAGCTATGCGCCACTCCAACATACCACCGGTCCTCATCACCACGTGCAACCTCTTCCCCTGCCATCGACGTCCTCCGTTTCGCCTGAGCATTAGATGACGCGATGGAGGGTGGTGAGTGGGCCATGCGGCACTGCCATCATGTTTTATTGTGGTGGAGCACTCACTACAAGCAAAACGCTCCTAATCTTCTTTTCATGTTCCCCTAGGAGATAATAAGGATTCCAAACACTTGTTAACTAGATTACAATGAGGTATATTGTCATCTAACAAATGCTATATGCAAGTAGGGTTCCAACATGGAATGAGGTGATGAAAAATTCAGTAACATGGTGCAGTAATTAGTGAAGGAAGATCTATATATATATGTGGTCTAGGACTAATGAGCTCTTAGTCCGACATGACAAAATATCCCTCTAAAAGCTTCTTCATATAGTGTCTTATATATATGGCCTATATTCACTTCAATTGGGGCATTATGGTGCCCGGACACCAAGGTATAAAATACACAAATTGACTCAAAATTTTGAATTTTTTTACTTTCGAGTATATATGTAGGTGTAAGAATTTGATTCATACCTATACATAGCATTAAAACAACTTTATTTCACAATCCATTATTATATATCTAACTAATTATATGTTTAGATGGTACATATCTAGAATCAAAATCTAACAAAAAAATGTTCAAATTTAGTTCAAACTTGTTTAAACTTGTTAGTTATTAGTAAAGAAATAAATGTTCATACCTAAAAATATTTTAAAAAATTCATACTATGAAAATTGGGTATATACTCAATTGAATCTTGGAGCCTGGCACCATGATGCCCCAACATGGTCCATTTGTTAAAGCAAGAGATAATAATGTGTTGATCAAGGCACATTTCTGTTCTGTAATGAGTCGTGAGAATATTACTAGTCTTGCACTAATACAAAAAGCTTCCTAGGTGTCGGTTTATAGGTACCGGTTTATTTAAAACCGACATATATGAACCTTTTCCCGCCTCCATATAGGATAAAAAATATAGAACCGACACCTTTAAACACTACAGGTGTCGGTTCTAAAGGAAAATCCAATACCAATACTATAGGTGTCGGTTTTTTAAAAAAATCGACACCTATACTTATATTATAGATATCGGTTATAGAGGAAAAACCGGTACCAATACTATGTGTTAGTTTTTTAAAAGAACCGACACCTATAATAAAAATATAGGTGTCGGTTTTCTTAAAAAATCGGCACCTATTAAAAGTACCAGCCTCCTTATGTTTGCGACCGAGCGCAAACACGACCGGTCCTTATCTTTTCCGCCCCGTCTCTCCCTCCTCCTTCTCCCCCGCCGCCACTCCCCCCTCCCTCCTCTTATCGGCAGTGCCCCTCCAAGAGGCGCTGCCCCTCCTCCTTCCTCCCTCTGCCGCCACTCCTCTCTCCGGCGGCACCCCTCCGAGCTGCGCCGTCCCTCTTCTCCCTCTCCCCCTGCCACAAGTCCTCATCCTCCCTGACGGTGCCCCTCCTCCTCACTGCCTCCGAGCCACGTCGTGTTGAATCTGGCCGCCTGGAGGCCAGGGGCCGCCGGATCCGGCCACCACGTGCGGCAGCAGCTCCTTCAGCGGCGAAGATGGCCGGGTGCGGTTGTTCCTCGTCTACGTGCTAGCGGTGCTTGTGCTTGCCGCCGCCCGCGACGATGACCTGCTCGACCTCTGCTTCCCCTGTACAGGTTCTATCTTTTCCCCTTAATTTCTTTCTTTCATTTTCCAAGATTTGGATCGATTATTGGTTCGTGATGTTTCCTCGTTTCTCTGTCTAGCCTCTCTTGGAATCGACAAAGGTGAGGACTGCTGGGGCTAGACGCTGGTGAGGGCGTGGAGCGGCGATCCTAATGCTTGTGGCTTTTTTTAATTTATCGAATATTATAGGTGCCGGTTGTGGGGTAAGAACCGGAACCTTTGGGGTTGGGCATAGGTGCCAATAAATTGGTGCCGGCTAAAAAACCGGTACCTATAGTCAATTCCCAACCGACACCAATGGGGGTTGTATTAGTGTCTTAAACCCATTGGCTATTACATCTATATGACTATTTCGATGGATTATCTTTTAGAATTAAATACACTCTGTAGACGTTCTAATTTAAGAGCAGACAAGGATTGTGGAGGCATTGTGGTTTGGAGGCAATTACTGCTATGCAAATCTTCTTTCAAAAGAAAACATGTAATTTTATGTTTCTCATAGGCAGCTGTAAATACTTTATAATAAAAGTGAGTATACTCAGTATGAGCGTTTGGACTTGTTACCAAACCATATGCGTGGATATCACTACTCGAAAAACATTTTTCATGGTGAGGCCTATATCACTAAGCAGGCGGCCGTATTAAGGCCACGAAAGCCCACCTGCGTCGTCGTGGGCCAGGGGGTCTGATGGACCTTAAGTCGTCTGCATGCGATAATATATCTATATAATCATCTTCTCCCACTTGTTCTCCCCCTCGATCGTTTAGTTCGCCCGAGCTCTCTCACCTGAAACAAGCAAAATATAGAGGGGAATGTATTGAACTCATCTTTGGTGGGTTTTGCTATACTGGTTAGATCCTTACTTTCCCACACTGGTTATGAAGTTTTCTTGATTTTTTATGAGTTGGATGTGATAAAACTATGTATGTTACATATGCATCCCATGCTATGTCATGCCACGACACAACATATTTGTTTACAATATCTTGTTGAATGAGATGCCATGTTGTCTACTCATCCCTTAATGGGTAAATGTGGTGCATTTATAGGTAAAATAGGTATTTTGTTCATTTTAAATTTGTAGATCTAGATAGGAGAGATAAAAAATAGGTATTTTGTCAATGTCAAATTTGTAGGTCTAGCTAGTTAGGACAGATAAAAAGATCATACATTGCCAATTTATTTTTATTCCTCATCCCCTAGTGAACAAATTCGATCCTTTTATGAAAAATAGGTATTTTTGTGCAATTTAAATATGTAGATATTAATTAGTTAATTTAATTATTAGTGAAATATTTTTACAGAGACATGGATTGGCAATGGATATATCATACATTAAGATATATGTCGTTATAAATGGATGAAGTATATATCTAAATATTTATTGATACTGCCAAGACACCGGCTTTGAGTAAGAAAATGGAAATACATTGTTCATGTGTTGATTGCAAGAATGAAAAAGTATGAGCATTTGACTGCAAGAATGAAAAAGTATGAGCAGATCCATCTATTATCAGAGGCCACTTGGTGACACGTGGATTTGTGAACAACTACATGATTTGGTCCTATCATGGCGAGCAACATATATTTGAAAGAAGCAATAACACCATATTTTCGTAGGCCTTTAGTTGCATGTGAAGCTTGTGGCCGCCTGAGTACAAGGCATTTTGTAGATATTTAACTATTTATCACTCTTACATGTGACATTTAATGATTTGCCACTAGACCCCACATGTCAGACACATAAAGGCCCACATGTCATGTACTATGTGTGGCAAATTGTTAAATGCCACATCTTAAAAATAGCAAATAGGAAAATATCCTGACATTTTGGCCGCCTATGAGAACTTTTTTTCTAGTAGTGGCTGCTGAATTGCAGACAAATTCTTCAATTGACATCTCTCCATTAAGATTTTTTTTTTTTTGGAAAAGAAGAGCAGGTAGCATCCATAACTGCATATTCGGTTTCTATATTCTAGCACATTTTACAACCCTTACAAATGTAGCTGTAGTCCTTTTTGGGTTTATTAAATCTTATTCTGCTCGTTGGGTCACTTTTAGGTGTATCAACAATACAATATCAAGAATACAAAGTTAAAACCACATGATTTAAATGTAGGACTAGAGTCCTAGTTTTAGTATTTTGTGATCATTAGGTGCATTATAAAACAATTGAATTATATGTGGTAGCTGCAATTATCAGAACCACTTGGCTGGGTTTTGATCTTTTTTGAGCAGCTATTACAATAGATGTTGGAATCGTTGCCAGGAATTAGTTTATGTAGGAACAAATGATGGATTATAGTAATCGCGGAGAAATGGACAAACTCATAAATACCCTACTTACCGATATGTAATTTTAACAATGTTTAGTGTTTCCCTATTATATATGTACAGTCAAACACACATTAAATTTACATATTTAGTTCACGGAGAAGGTTGCATCATGTAACCTTTTTATCGTTGCATATGCTGAGTAAATAATAAAGCAGCCAATACTTACATTTGATAAAATTGATTTTAATTGATCTCATTCTATAGCATAGCCATAATGCCCTAGATTTTGCTTATTCAACAACTTGTCTGTATTTCTTCAATATATCTATCTAAGATGAGGAGCTAATTAAAGACAACGGCAAAAGGAAAATGCAGCATTAATATGAATAAAATAAAGCAATTAATTAATTTTTGCTGCTGTATTTTCGGTGCTTAGTCTTTTCGAAAGAAGCACAGTTGCACTGAGAATGTAAAGCCTTCTTCTAGCTTTGCCATGTTTTCCGGGCCCTTGATCTACTAAACTTTTGCTAATAATTAATTAAGCAGTTGATCTTTGACAACGTTCTGGTACTAACGAAACCTTGACATCTGTTATCGTGGGACTAATCCTTGTTATTAATGGCCCAAGTATGGACTTGAAGTTTCCTTGTAGTAGGGCTTATATCACGGTACCCGGCTGTAGTAAAAGAATATTTTTAACAGATAATCTCAGTCCTGATCTACCTCTTTTTAAATGAGAAAAACGTAAAAACCAACTAATTAAATTAGTTAAACTCCTTGTAAATTAATACATACAGTTTTTTTCTGCTACATATCAATATATAATTAATGCAATCTTCTAACGTTTTTTTTTAAAAAATTACTGAAACCATAGAAGGCTATGATCATATCTTAGGGGGAAAACAGCATCTGATCAGAGGTCTTACCAGGGAGGGCTAGAGAGGTCTTGACTCAAGGCCTGAGACTTGTCACGAGTGAGGGGGTGGTGTTGAGTTTTCTCTTAAATCAATTGCCATTTCGTTTCGAATTAAGGCAGAACAGACGGCTGATACAATCCCGACAGTGAGGGCCGGGATACAGAGCTGATTGTATATGCGTGCGACTTGCTGCACAAAGAAAAAAATAAAAAAGCCGAAGAAAATGCTAGTATATATAAGAATTTAATTTAATTTCTTTTCTTTTTGAAAATAAAAGAAACATACAGCTTAGCCTTCGGATCAGACGTTTGCAACAATAATCAAACGGAGTTGTCAGGGACCGGAGAAATACCAGGACGAATTGAACACACACGTACGGGCCGGGCCTGCCAGTCTGCCCGTTCATGGTAGCGACTAGGAGAGTAAAATCAGAAATACTGTTAGTAACGAGATTCTATGGAACTAATTTCTCAGTGAATCTCGGATAGGGGGAAAAAACTTACTAGAATTAATCAAAACCAAAAGGGTATATACCTGCAGTCGTCGTTCCCGGCCGGCCGTTCAGATCCAATGTTCAAAATAGCCGGCTAAGGCTTTTAGCGGCTGGTATTTGTAGAGGTTAAGAAAGGCTATAGCGGGCTATAGCCTGGCTAACCCCATTTAGCGGTTTTGTAATTGCCAAACAGAAATCAGTCAAGAATTATGTATATAAACATGGAATCAGGAAAAATTCATGGTATGAAACAAATCAAGGGCTTCATGCCTGCCTGACTTGCTTGTTGCTCCGGTTGGGGCATGGCGTCGAATCTCAAAACTCGAAAGTAGAAACTGCTAGTCTTTGTCTTCCTCAGTAGCAGCAGCCCCCAGTCGTTGCTGCTGTTGCCGGTCGTCGCAGGAGCCGCCGCCTCCAAGTCTGCAGGTCGCCGCCGTCGCCGCCTCCGAAACTCCGAGTCTGCAACCATCAAAGAAGCCAGACGCAAGTCACCGTAGGTCACAGGCTCATGGCAGCCGCCGCCACCACTGTTTTAGTGGAGAGGAGAGGTCGAGACGATTGAGGAATGGCTAGGGTTAGGAATTTAGGATTGCTAGCTTGCTATTCTACCTCCTTTTTGGGCCATCGGCTAAACTTGGAGAAGGCCCAAGGCCTGCTCTGATTTCGACCAGGCGCTGAGTTCGATACCACAAGTTCGCAGCGCAGTTTGTTGTTCGCAACATCCGTACTGTTTAGTTACTGTTTTCGTACTGTAGCAGCACTGTACTGGTAGATGACGAACGGCCGTGGCGGTTGTCACGCCCGGAAATTTTCCCAAATTTCCAGACCATTTTGTGTATTAAGTCCCTGTCCAGGCATCAATCAGGGTACACAAAACGACAAATCAATAAACAGACCCAAACGTAAATAAAGCGATAAATACTTACAACAGAGGCACTTAGTCCTCACACCGAAAAGAAAACAGCAGCGGAAAGAGGCGATCCTAGCGGGGCTTCAGCTCCACTCCACAGGCAAACTCAACTGGGGTCTGAGCCTTGGTCCTCTAACTTCATCTTCAACTCAGAAGTACTAAACTTCTGAAAAGAGGGAAAAATAGTAAGATTGAGTACAACCACCGTACTCAACAAGCCACACCAATGATGCAGATGTGCACAGGGGAGACAAAGGGAGGCTTGTGGCTATTTGCAGAAAAACAGTTGAAAACCTTTACACTTTAAAACAGTAAAACAGTTGTTTAATTAAGGCAATATTAATTCTCCACTGAACAACGCTACCCCACGTTGAACAGGCTCAACCAATCCACCTGAACTACACCAGTTCATTGAGACAAATTATTAAGGGTGAGACTAATCATGGTGAATCTGGTCAATCGCCCATAACCGCGGGCACGGCTATTCGAATAGTTTTACTCTGATCAGAGGTGCGCAACTGTACCCACAAGACACGATCCACCGTATGTCACCGTGCCATGCCTGACATGTTACCATGCGAGTGATCGTGACAAGATCCTTCACATAACCCTCCCTAACCAATCGTTCCCACCACGGGTTTCGCCCCCACCTTTAAGTCCAAGGTAGGCAGCCCCCCTCGTGCCACGGTGAATCCGGCAGCTGATCAACGGGTAAGTCCCCCGCCGACCCAACTCCATCACGCCCACCCTAGTCTGGTACGTCAGCTAGAGACGGGTTATGCTACAGATCCAGCAGTTGCCCATTCTTACTTGTGGTAAGCACTGTAAGTCTTCCAGGGTTTCTCATGAACCGGTCCTTAATTGCCATGGGCGCGACAAGCAAAACCATGCACCCACAGCCCACCATTAAGTCATATTTTAGTTAGATAATTACGACCAATAAAACATGGTCAGATGTTTCGAGCACACGGCTCAGCTAGAAGCTAAAAGTAAAGGCATAATTATCCCATCAAATGAACTAGTGGTAATTAAGCATGGCTAAGCATATATAATTCTAGCAAAGTCAACATAAGTGACTTACGCTAGTCAAATTATCACCCACAGTTAACAAAGGATGGTTAACAAGTAAACATGGCACAAGCGAACAGATAGGTAAACCCTATTCCTATGTAATTAGCAAAACATGCACTTTATTTGCAAACGTAAAACATTTCACAAAATGGGTACAACATGCTCAAGGGGGAATGTGTGACTTGCCTTGCTTCTTCAAACAACCTTCCGAACTCTTTTCCTCGCGAGCGCAAACTTCCGAAACGGCGGAATCTACACGCTGGCATGCAAAACGAGGAAAAACTCTAATAAAAACCAGGTAAACAGTACATAAAAAGTAAACAAACATGTAGAGCTCTATTTTAGATGAATTTTGCAATTTGAATGGCTCAATTTGGAGTTCGTATGAATTAGATATGAATTTTAGAAGTTTTGAGCCATCTAAATGAATTTTTGGAAATTAAATCGATTTATTGCGCAATTATTAATTAATTTTACAAAGGAAAGGACTACGCTGACATCATCAAAGGGAATCGGTGCCGGAACGGCGGGTCCCACGTGTCAACGGGTCAAGGACGGTTGATCCACGGTGGACCAAAGTCCACGCACGCACGGGTGCGGACGCACCACGTGGCACAGACGTGGCGGCCACAGCGGGCGGAAGGGAGGAGGTAGCGCCGACGTGGACGCCAACGTGGCGAAGCCGCGGGCGGCCACATGGTCTGGGTGTGGACCGGATCAAACTAAGGGGGCCCACGAGTCGGCGACACAAGTGTCGGTGAACCGGGGAGGAAAAGGAGGTAAATTGGACTTGGCAGGGGAAAGGGGAAAAATTGGGCTGAGAGGGAAGCAAAAGTGGGCTTTTTGTGAGAAGGGAAAATGGGCCGAGGGACATAAAGTAGACTTTTGTGTGGAGAAAGAATAATAGGCCGGCGGCCCAATAGTGGAAAAAAGGCTGGGAGGGACATGAGGTGGACTTTTGCGAGGAAGATGGGCCATTTGGGCCGGCGGCCCAACGGAGAAGGGGAAGAGAGGAAGAAGGCGAGGAGGGACGTGAAATGGACTTTGGGAGAGAGGATTAACAGGCTGACGGCCCAAAGAGACGAGGGACCAAGATTGGACTTTTACGAGGGAGATGGCCCAATCGGGCCAACGGCGCTGGGCCGAGAGAGAGATGGGCTGGCCCGAGTGCGGCCTCTACGGCCCGGGCGGGTGGCTAGGGTTTGGCCGAAACCCTAGGCCGACCCGGTGAGGGCACGGCGGCGGCGGCTACGGCTGTGACGGCGAGGCGGCGGCGCGGCCACCGGCGGGGACGGCCCGCGAGCGGCGGCGGCGGTGGTGCTGTGGCGGCGGCGGCGTGCGACGGCAGCGCATGGGCGGGGCGGCGCATCGGTGAGGAAAGAAAGAAAGGGAGAGAGAGAGGAGCTCACCGGGCGGCAACGGCGACGGAGGCCGGCCGGAGGCGAAGAAGGCGACGGCGGCGCCGACACGACAGTGCGGGGACGGCGGCGCGGAGGGGCGGCCGGGGTGCGGCACCACACGACGCGGCCGAAGGGGGCGGTGGATTTTAGCGGCGACGGCCGGGGTGGCGGGAAGCGGCGGCCAGAGCGGTGGCGGGCGGCGGCGGTTCGGGTTCGCGCGGGGAGCGCGGGAGAGGGCACGGCGAGCTCGCGGGAGTGGGGGAAATGGTGGAGGGGAGCACGGGGGTGCTTTTTATAGAGGAGAGGAGACGGGGAGAGCCCGGGAGTGGCCGGAAAAAGTGGGGGACGTGGGGTGGTGGCCGGCGGAAATGGCGGCGGGATGGTTGCCGGCTTGACCGGCCGGAGGAAGGAGGAGGGAGGCGAAGCAGACTTGCGGGCACGGGCGCGGCTACGGGCCGAGCTGGGCCGGAGAGAGAGAAAGGAGGGAAAGAGGAAGGAGTGGGCCGGTCCGGGAAGAGAGAGGAGGGAAAAAAAGAGGCCGCGTGGGCCGCGGGAGAGAGGGTGGGGTTTTGGGCCGGAAACGGCCCAAAACAAAGGGAGACCTTTTTAATTTGTTTTCCAATTTATTTAATCAGTTAAATGAACTTTGTGACTTTAAAATTATTTCTTTAGCTTCAAAAATTCATGAAAAATTTCGAAGAGTATTTTAGGGCACGACGAATATTACAAAAATATTTCCGGCCATGATTTTTAAAGGAAAATTCAATTTCCCTCACAATTTCACTTGATTAAATTGCTTTAAATTTTTGTTAAATTTCTGGAAAATGTATTATTAGGAAATTTTTAATCCCGATCGAAAATCGGGGCGTGACAGCGGTCGACGCCGTTTGCTTGCCGACATTTTCCGTCCGCGCACGGCGATGGTCGGCGACGTCGGTTCGGCCATAGTCGAAGCTGGTAGGCGGTAGCTAACGCTCTGTGAATGCTGCCAACGCCAGCCGCACGCTGAGCTGCCGCCTTGCCACTCTGAGACAACGCTGCTAGCGACGAGTGCTGCAACGCCGATTACTTTTGAAGTAAAAAAAAGATTACATGAATTTTAAAAAGACTAATTAGCGTTATTATTTTTTAAATTAGGACGAACGCTTGTATTGTGGAAAAAAGTCCAATTTATAAAAAATCTCAGCAATGAATTGGAAATCGCATAAATAATAATTAAATCCAATACATAGTGCAATTACATAAAAATTGACGCATATTTATAATATTGCGTCCAGCATGAAAAAATTAAAACGTAGCTAGGAAAAAAGTCCAATTTTCAAAAAACTCGACAATGACATGAAAACCGCATGTATAATAATTAAATCCAATACATATTTGAATTACGTAATAATTGATGCGTATTGGTAATATTGCGTCCAGCATGAAAAAAATTAAAACGTAGTTAGGAAAAAAGTCCAATTTTTAAAAATATCGGCAATGACATGGAAACCGCATAAATAATAATTAAATCCAATACATATTCGATTTACGTAATAATTGACGCGTACTGCTAATACGGCGTGCAGCATGAAAACATTAAAACGTAGGTAGGACAAAAGTCAAATTTTTTAAAAAATCTCAGCAATGACTTGGAAACCGGCTAAATAATAATTAAATCCAATACATAGTGCAATTACATAAATATTTACGCGTATTTGTAGTACGGCATCCGGCATGAAAAAATTAAAACGTAGTTAAGAAAAAGTTCAATATTTAAAAAAGCTCAGCAATGACTTGGAAACCGTATAAATAATAATTAAATCCAATACATATTCCAATTACATAATAATTGACGCGTTTTTTAATACGGCGTGCGGCATGAAAAAAATTATTACGTAGTTAGGAAAAAAGTCTAATTTTTTAAAAAGCTCAGCAATGATTTGAAAACCGTATAAATAATATTTAAATCTAGTATATATTCCAATTACATAATAATTGATGCGTATTTGTAATATTGCGTCCAGCATGAAAAAATTAAAACGTAGTTAGAAGAAAAGTCAAAAAAGCTCGGCAATGACATGAAAACCGTATGTATAATAATTAAATCCAATACATATTTGAATTACGTAATAATTGACGCGTATTGATAATATTACGTCCAGTATGAAAAAATTAAAAAATTAAAACGTAGTTAGGAAAAAAGTCCAATTTTTAAAAAATATCGGCAATGACATGGAAACCGCATAAATAATTTTTAAATCCAATACATATTCGATTTACGTAATATTTGACGCGTACTGCTAATACAGCGTGCAACATAAAAAAATTAAAACGTAGGTACAAAAAAGTCCAATTTTTTAAAAAAGTCAGCAATGACTTGGAAACCGGCTAAATAATAATTAAATCCAATACAGAGTGCAATTGCATAAAAATTTATGCATATTTGTAATATGGTGTTTGGTATGAAAAAACTAAAACGTAGTTAGGAAAAAAGTCCAATTTTTAAAAAAGCTCAGCAATGACTTGGAAACCGTATAAATAATAATTAAATCCAATACATATTCCTATTACATAATAAGTGACGCCTTTTTGTAATATGGCGTGCGGCATGAAAAAATTATTACGTAGTTAGGAATAAAGTCCAATTTTTTAAAAAGCTCAGCAATGACTAGGAAACCAAATAGAGAATAATTAAATCCAATACAGAGTGCAATTACATAAAAATTGGCATTTTGCAATATTGGGAAAAACATGAAAAAAGAATTATCCATCAGAATAAAAACAATACAATTTCAATAATTAACCCAGTTCTGAATATTGTAATTAAAGGTAGTACATATTCCATTTTACAAAACATGGCACCTATTGATAATGATTAAACAACGCATTCGCAATGCAATCACGCCAGGTGGTCATAGCTTGCTCGCTATTTGTGGTGTAATACATCTGGTCGAATGATGTGTGCTGTGGCACCACAAGATATCCATTGTACAGAGGATTGTTTTGACGGTAGTACACGTCAGCAGCACTATCCATTTTGAAGTTGTGCAGAGCAAAAGTTGCATGTATTATGTGCTTGGGAACATTCTCTTCTCGGAAGTAGGGTATTTCCTTCAGTATTTTCCATTGTTTTTTGACGATGCCAAATGTTCTTTCAACAATACTTCGCAACGACGAGTGTCGGTGGTTAAATGTCTCTTCTCGTCCTACGGGTGGGGGCGCACCTTCATCTCCAAGTTGATCTCTGTGGTAGCGTACACGTGGGTATGGTGCAAGACATCCCATCCTACTAGGAAATCCAGAGTCCACAAGTAAATATCTTCCTGTCCAACATAGCAGAACAAATATTATGCATTAGAGGTAACTAGTGAAAAATAGTGACATATCATTTTCATAATATAAATGCCAAAAAAAAATGCACTCACCTAGAGGTATCCTTGGGAAATTGTCGGGATAATATTGAACTGCCTCGGTCAGAATCCTTTGATCGTGCACCGAGCCTGGCCATCCAGCATCACAGAACATAATTCTCCCGTAGTGATCGCAAATAACTAGAACATTTTTGCTCGTTACATGGTGCCGGTTCCTGTGTTCAATAGACGTGGCAGCAGATGTCACGACTTGCACATGCATGCCGTCTACAGCACCCACCGACTGATAAAATGGTTTGATCCAGTCTTCATTCAAAAACTGAGGGTGAGTTTCCGTGAAGTTGGGATCCACAGGTTTCAAAATATTCCCCGCCAACGTGTTCATATTGATCAGTACTTGGTGGAAGTTAAGAGACACAATTAAGCTTGACCGTACGAAACGATTGTTTGTGTCTCTGTTCGAACGATTTCCTGCCATAGCATACAAGAACATCCCAAGTTTTTCTAACGCACATACCTCGGATGTCCCAGTGAGGCCATACGAAGTGACCAATAGGTCATGTAGACTATGTATTTGCTCTGCAGTCAAACGGAACATGGTCCTATATTGCCTTCGATTCGCCATAGTTTCTAGCATCCAACTAATACCGGTTTGAACCGGTATTCGCCTTGGAGCTTTCTCGTTTTTTTTCCAGACTTCCAGCGAGTAAATCGATGAGGGCATCATCCTCATTGCTAGTTGTGTGCCCTCCTGTGCCGTGTGAGGCAGACGCACCAGTACTCATCGCCAAAGTCCTTTCAAAAAGAAAAGCTGGAAAATACAAACAGTGTCACATATGTATTCAGTTAGCTGCAAAATTCAAACAAGCATGAAAAATGTAGTACTAAAACTGGATATGTGTTGACGCCAAATCCGTACCGCCAATGAGGATCCGGCGCGCGGACACACGAAGGCCTGGGAGATCTGCTTAGCTCCAGTGCAGGTCCTAAAATTGATGAAGCGCAGGCGTGCCAGTCAGTTTGATCCTGCCACTGACAAGATATGCAAAACAGCAGAACAGAAGGTCTATCGGCCGATAGGCCGATAGGGCAAAAACGTATCGGCCGATAGGCCGATAGCCAAAACAACCGATCAGCCGATGGGCCGATGGCACAATTCCAGCCGATGTACTGAACAAACATCTATATAGAGACGATCGACTGACGATAATATGATGATGTAGCAATGTGATATAGCATAATCCAAATATAAAATAAACATTGATCTGAAGATTAAAGCACACATCGGCCGGAGGTCCGATGGCATAAACTCTCAATAAGCAGATAAACAATAAATACTCTGTTGTCATCGGCCTGATCCAATCTATATGTAGAACTCTTGGGCCGATGCAACGTCCAGATAACTCACCGGCTGAAACCCCGATAAAACCCTTATTGGCAGCCAACAAGCAGGCTAGAGATTACGGTTCTAATCACGACTTAGTAGGTTAAACCGAACTGATGCAGCACTAAGTATGAAAAGAAACGTAAGATCTAGACAATCAAGCCCTCGACTGATTTTCAGGGTGGTGGATACCTTAGCCAATCTAATCTAGCAAGACGATTTAGTCAATACCGGCATAAACCCTAAAGCGACTCTCGGCCGATAAGACTAAATCAAGAAGTCGAACCAGATTGACTAAGATATATGATAATAGGTGCTTACGTTGTTGAGATCAGAACGTCGAAGCCCTAGCCCCGACAACGCAGGCAGCCATAACGAGACTTACCCCTCGCGAGAAGGGCATGAACTCGCCGAAGAAGACGAAAAGTAAAGGTTGGCGATGCGCCGAAGTTGATTGATCATGTGATGATTATTACATGAACTACGAGCTTACATATTTATACCCATAGGCTAACAAAAATCCTAACAGAATACGACTCAAACTTTCCTAAAGATAAGAAGGAAACTAACAAACTTATCCTAATTAAAAGATACAAGTCACATCCTCCTCAAATTCGGTCTTCTCTGGATAAGATCTTCCCGAATCTAACAAGAATTTGACTGCTGTTGGTGGTTGATTTGAGATAACCCCCATCGGCCGATGTAGAACTCTAGGCCGATACTAGCTTTGAGCCGATCTAGATCTTGGGCCGATGAGGACTTCGGGGCTTACCAAATTCTGGTGTTAACAATATGTCACACAAACGACAAGCAGTTACACAAACGAAAATAGCTAACATTACAGTACAAAACTGTAGTATTAAAACTTGATATGTCACACAAACGAATTAGGGAAAATTGTCATCACAATTATGTTAAATCCGCAATTGTTACACTAACTCAAACATGGTACAGTGCTGAAAAAGCAAATACAACTACAATGGAACAGAGGAGCTCGTGCTTTACTGACAACCACTGGAGGCACCTGTACCACTAGCACCACCACCACCCTATGACATCACCTGGATAAAATCTAGGCGAGCTTCGGCTGTCGGGATTCTTATGAAGCATGCGCAATGGTTGGGATTTTGGAATAAACGACAAGCAGCGTACCAGACCGGGCCGGTAATACGGTGTCCATCACTCTCAACCAACTCCATGCATGCCTCAATCCCTTTGGACTTAGCTTCGGCTGCCTCTCTTGCCCGGCTATGCATCGACTCATGTCATAGGTCTGCAAGCCTCTGTAGGGCCTCCCCGGTACCGTCGCTGCGGGACTTCTTCAAAGACCCCCCTGAGGCAGCACTATCAGCGACGGCCCTTTTTCCCTTACCCCTTGACGTAGACTCAGGTGCTGGTGGAGATGGCATAGGAGGCATGTAAGTGGCTGTGAGCTGCGTGACATCAACAGTTTGCCATTAAGCTTGAGCATGTGCTGGTGCTGGCGATGCTCCAGCGACATCTGAGTGGTTGCCGACAACGGTGCGCCCCCTGAACACCGTGTTGTGAAGGTCAATGTGCTTGAGAGGATCATTTTTGAAGATGCTCACGCCTTTCTTCATCTGCGACAGTTATACATGCACAAGTTAGTAGCAAAAAAATCAACAGTTCGAGCTCTAAAAATATACCGACAGAATTGTTCATTTCGAACAAAAAAAGTTTCAAACTTGCAACTAGAATACGAGATACAAATAATCTTCCAAATTGTTATATGTCTGCAGTATAGACTGCACAAAATCATTCCAATGAAGTAGAAAAACAGAGCACAGCAGTTCTTATTCCCTTCTTGCACAAAAAGCAGAATAGTTCATACACATGCATGGTGCTATATATCTGCAGGACATACAAGTGAAAATGTTTCGTAAGCACAAACACTGAAAAACATTTGTGCTTTGAACATACATGCTGTCTGCCCATGGCATGCCAAGGACTCTGGAATTTATGAAATCCTGCAGCTCACAAATCTTTTACGAAATACAGCTCGCAATTTTTTTAGTGAAATCCAGCAAACAATTCACATGCCCCTAACAACAACGGCATTTTGTTTTGTTTTAAATAGAATGTCAAAAATTAGGTGAAGAATGTTACAAGAAGACTGTTGGTTAAATAGAATGGCATTTTGTCAGCACAATTACTGTTCAGAGAAAAGGTTTTTGCTAGATTGACACACAAAAATTAATGACACAGTTAGATTCATGAAAAAAAGAACTGTGTTTGTCAGGATCCCATGATCCCACTATACTTGCTCACAAATCACTTGATTATGAACTGCCTCTTTAATTAATGTCACACTTAGGTTAATGATTAGGGAGACCTAACCTTGTGGTGGACAGATGACATGAGTTGTGAAAATTTGGCCTATATGCTATGGAATGAAGCAAATGAAGAGGCAAAAAGCACAGCTGCTAGCACAGCAGACAGACCATGGCATGTTCCTTCTAGCATGATTCAATTCTGAAATAGTACATTTTCTGCCTCAGAAAATAATTTTTCTTTGGCAAGTGAGCAATAAGTAATATGCAGAAAAGTATAAAACAATTAGTGCTAAATTCCATGTCACATTCAGGTCAGTGGCAGTTTGGTAGGCCTAAAAATTAATGTGCACATTTGACCCTGCTGCTGCAACTTGGACTTCTATGAAAAGTGTGATTGTCTGGATTCACTTAAAAAGTGTGTTTATGCCAGTTTTGTTAAAATAATGGTATGTTCTGTGGGTTGATGTCTCCCTAGCTAATTTTTGTAGAGTATGTTCAAATGTAGATGTTTGTGCAGTCAGTAAATTAAATTTGCTACTAAACCAGCAGTACTCTGGAAATTAGGCACACACAAAGCACCCATAAGACACACAAACTCTGGCCAAATTTAGTGTCCCTTCATTGATCAGACTATAGATGTGTTAACAGCAGATTTTCGTAATCTACTCGGAGAGGGAAGAGAAAATTGATGCAGAGAAGGAAGAGCAATGTGAGTCAAATCGGTTACGTTATTGGACCAAGCCAGAGTCGGACCGAGTTCCATATCGGACTCAGCGGTGTATCGAGCCAGGTGGAGCGCAAGCAGAGAGACCGTATCGGCCGATACAGGTTCAATGCGGTCATCGGCCGATGGAGGCAGGAAGCTGATGGAGGCAACGTGGGCTCGATTTGGGCTTGAGTTAAGCTTCAAAGGAGATTGCCAATTAGGGATAAGACCCGGTTTTAGACAATTGTATCTCTTAATTAGGAAGTTAGAGTAGATTTGATCTAATCTATGGCAAGAGTCCACCGCAAGGACTTGTTTGTTAGTTAGAGATAAAATCATGTCCTATCTGGACAATGTTGTAAATCACGAGTATAAATATCCCGGTAGTTTGTACATAGAGACTCTCAATCAAATTCAACAACCAACAGTTCAATCTACTTTCGGCGCATCGCCACCCTCGTAAGAGGTTAATTTTCGGCGAGTTCTTGCTTTCCCAGAGCAGAGGTAAGAACTCGTACCCGACTATCTACATCGTCGGAGCTAGCGTGTCGTTTTAGGCACGATTAAGCCCTGATAATGTGATCGTTGTTTATCATGTCTTGGATGATCTTGGTATAGCTTCTTAATTATGCCTCACCAACGATAAGCTCGTTTTAGGGTTTGTTGCCGATGATAGTCTAATTGTTTTGCTTATCTAGATCCTTCAAAGCATTTACCATCCCCAAAAGCGATCGACAGCTTGATTTTCTTTGTGTTAATTCTCAATTCACACTTTGAGTTGCTATCGACTCTAGTCCTGTTTTGAGATCTAATTCAAGGTCTGTTTTCGATCGTAATTAAGGATAATACCGGGGTTTCAGCCGGTCTTATCTAATACATGTGATTACTTTTTGTTTTTATATGTATTTGTCACTTGTATGAGTGGATCGACGGATATAAATATATTTGTTACAGATTGATTTTAAGATTCTTCTGTGATCAGTATATTTATATTGGCCGATTGGTTCATACAGGTTTGTATTAGAGTATTAGCTAGTGTATTTATCTTTTACATTCTTCATCGGCCGATGCCGTTAGATCAATATCAACATGTTGATGAAGGCCGATGGGATTAGATCTGTATTTTAATCTTATTTTATTATAACCTCAAGTAGGCCGATACAGTCTTGCCTTATCGGCTGGGCCTTCACGATGTGACATCGGCCTATCTGCCGATCGGCCATCGTTTACTAACTTGGTTTACTTGTTTATTCTTGTTGATTGCAAATCAAATCAATTGGCACGCCCTAAAAACACCTAGGTAAGCCATTGGACCTGCACTGGAGCTAAGCAGATCTCCCAGACCGCCGTGGAAACGTGGAACCCGTTTTGACATCTGATGGGTCGAAATTCTGCGCCAACAAGATGTCAACCAACTTGTACATTTTTCAGTTAGTGCAAACTTTTCTGTTACAACTAGATGAGCAATAGGAGTACTCTAGAAGCTCACAAAAAGGGAGCAGCATGTTCATATTCCAGTGCTAGACTGCACAAAATGTAGTAGTAATTACACTTCATTTTCCTTGCTTCTAAAAACAGAGGCATTCAATATGTTCATATAAAGTTTATCTCAGATATGGTCAAATAATATTGTTGCAGCTTACAAAGATAAGGGTACTAATACTACTCTCAATTTGTGAAAGTATATCCAGATTCACAAACAAGTAAATTCAGTATGACTTCAACTGGTAAAAGCATTACAAAAACATCATACTACTACATGTATGCATCACAAGGGGAAAAAAAGGAGATCACTAAGTTGTGCCAGTAAGTACTCTGCTCTAGGAGTAAATTTTGCAACATGCATGACTGAGCATGTTATGTAAGACATTAATTTGAGTTTGATAGTATGTATGAGCTGAGATTAATTTGACAAGGTTTTCAGAGAAAAATGCCTGGAACACAACACAACATAACTGTTCTATAACTGATTCTTGATATGGAACTGATAGACTTTTTGGTCCCAAAATACTACTCTGTTCAGATTCGTTGTATTACATTATATTACATCGGTCCTAAAATACTACTTTGTTCAGATTCGTTGTGACGGAGCGTGAAACTCCTCACCGGGAGACCGTGCAGGTCCCCCTTTGCCGGTTCGGCCGGGGGCGCAAGGTGAAATTCTTCGCCCTGATCTGCGGGATCTCAGCGAGAAAAAAGGAAATGCGTGGACGCAGGCGATGTAGACAGGTTCGGGCTGCTAAGAAGCGTAATACCCTACTCCTGTGTTCTGGTAGATCTGAGAGTATGATGGAATCCTCAGAGAGTCCCGGGAGAGTCTCCTTTTCTTAGGCCTGGGCCTCCTTTTATGTGGCAAGGGGCTACCACATGGGCCACGAGCTGCCTAAGAAAGAAGACATTCTTTTACATTTAGGGATGTCCTATCACCGGAAGCAGCTTCTGACAGACGCCGCAGCACGCATTCGCTCGGTCAGCCGACTCCTCCCGGGGACGCCCGTTTCAACCTTCATTTAATGGCGGGCGACTTCCGTGTCTCGCCTGCACCGGAATCGGGAAAGCATCTGACCAGAGCTGACATACCAACTCCGGGAGTTGGCATACCAACTCCGGCTGAGAGGCGAGAGACAGAGGGCTCTCATCATTCTGATGGGACGGGGCGTGGCGCGCAGCAGGCCGCCTGGCGCGCGAGGACGGTGCTGGAAGAATTCCCCCCCGGAACCGAGGGCAACGCGCGCGCCCAAGTCCGGGATGCTACCAGTCAAATCGTCCACGGCTTCGAGGGGACGGCCCCTCGGCTCGTCTTCGCTCTCGACTCCGACGAGGAGGAGGACAGCGACGATGGAGCCGACGACGACAGCGACGGCGAGGCCGGCGACCCGGGTGCGTCGGAGTGAGCCCCCGGGTCCCCGCGTATCTTAATTTTTTATTCCTTCATCTTCTGAGGCCTTCGGGCCAATGCTTGTGTAACTGACTTCATCTTATCTGCAATCAAACAATATTTTAACTTCTATGTTAGCTATGCTTGCTATATGCACGTGATAAGGACAGTCTGTGTCGCGATCCTTTTGCATCTTTGGCTTGAGCGAGGGCTCGTGCTCGGGCCACAGCCTCAAACGGCGCGGGTCGGAGCTAGTGCCATGAGGAGATCCGCATATCGAGGCTGGCTAGGCCGGGAGTGCGGTGACCGAGGGTTATGGGGACCCAATTGTGGGCCATTGCCGATTCCCCCCGGAGTTCACCGCGCCCCAGGGCACGGCTCAGTTCTGGGCCCCGTTTGGCGGTTTAGACGACCCGGGCTGCCGAGGGCAAGGATGAGCACGATCAGACTGACTCAAGTCAAGACCTTTCAAAAGGAAACGATAACACAGGCGTACTCCTTAGGAAATTGAAAATGCTTGTTATTGAAATGCTAGGAAAAAATTAAACAAGTATGAGCATGTGGGAGCCCTCGGCCAACCCTGCGTGCCCGAGGGGGACGCGGGGTTGGCCCGAGCCCGAGGTACGACACCCGACCCCCTTATGGGTAGAAGTGGCGAAGATGCTCGATGTTTCACGGGTTAGGCAGTTCTGTGCCGTCACCCGTGGCCAATCGAACCGAGCCCGGCCGGGGGACACCGATCACTCTATACGGACCCTCCCACATTGGTGTGAGTTTGCTCAGTCCAGCACGCATTTGGACGCGGCGTAAGACGAGATCGTCGACACAGAGTGATCGGGCCCGGACATGGCGCTGATGGTAGCGCCACAGGCTTTGCTGGTAGCGCGCGGCTCAGAGGGCCGTGCGCCGCCTTCGCTCTTCCAGGTAGTCGAGGTCGTCTCGGCGAAGCTGATCTTGATCAGCCTCGCAATACATGGTGGCCCGAGGGGACCTCAGGGTGAGCTCGGATGGGAGGACCGCCTCCACGCCGTAGACGAGGAAGAAAGGCGTTTCCCCTGTCGCTCGGCTTGGGGTGGTTTGGTTCGCCCAGAGCACCGCTGGCAGCTCCTCGATCCACGAATCACCATGCTTCTTGAGGATGTTGAAGGTCTTGGTCTTGAGGCCCTTGAGGATTTCCGCATTGGCGCGCTCCACCTGGCCGTTGCTTCTGGGGTGGGCGGGTGAGGCGAAACAGAGCTTGATGCCCATGTCTTTGCAGTAGTCGCCGAAAAGCTCACTGGTGAACTGGGTGCCGTTGTCCGTAATGATACGGTTAGGCACCCCGAACCGAGCAGTGATGCCCTTTATGAATTTTAGCGCCGAGTGCTTGTCGATCTTGATGACCGGATAAGCCTCGAGCCACTTAGTGAACTTGTCGATTGCGACATACAGATACTCGAACCCGCCCGGGGCTTTCCTGAAGGGACCCAGGATATCCATCCCCCAAACGGCAAACGGCCATTGACGGAGCGAGGAGCTCCTCACCGGGAGACCGCGCGGGCCTCCCTTTGCCGGTTCGGCCGGGGGCGCTAAGTGAGGTTCTTCGCCCTCGATCTGAGGAACGTCAGCGAGAGAGGAAACGCACAAAACACGGGCGACGTGGACAGGTTCGGGCCGCTGAGAAGCGTAACACCCTACTCCTGTGTTCTGGTGGATCTGAGAGTTTCCAACCATACAAAGAGAGTTTGGCCTCTAGAGCGTATCGGCCGGAGTCCCCCCCTTTTCTTTCCTAGGCCTGGGCCTCCTTTTATCTGGCAAGGGGTCACCACATGGGCCTCTAGCTGCCTAAGAAAGAAAACATTCTTTTTACAATCAGGGCTAGTCTACAGCCGGAAGTGACCTCTGACAGGCACGGTACAGGCCTCTTGCCCCGCTCGCCAGCTCTCCCGGTGGACGCCCGTTTCAACCTTCATTAAACGGCAAGCGACTTCCTTGCCATGCTTGCGCTGAAGTCTGGGATGGATCTGACCGGGACTGACATACCAACTCCAGGAGTTAGCACGTCGGCTCCGGCTAGGGACGAGAGCCAGGAGGCTCTCATCATTCTGACGGGACGGGGCGAGGCGTGCCACAGGCCACCTGTCGCCTCCTAACCCGCGATCTGACTGGTCTGTGACCGGTCACACACCGCGACCGGTCACGGACCGGATAAGCGTGCGCTGCGCTGCATTAAATGCGGCGTGGCGCGCTCGTCTGATCCGCTATAAATGCGGTTAGGTGAGCCCTGCTGTGCTCACCTAACCCACACACGTGGCGCCAAAATCACAGGGGCTCGGGGCGCCCCGGCCCTCAGGGCTGAAACGGGAGCGGCCCGACCCCTCGGGGAGACAGAGGGAGGGGTGGCCACGTCACCCTCGGGCCCGACCCCCCCGGGGGAGTCGGGCCACGTGGGCGACCGCGGCTACTCAAGCCTCTAGTCATGATACCCCCGGTCCCATGTCACCGACAGTAGCCCCCGGCGTTACGCCAGGGCGACCGCCCCCCTCGGGGGAAGCGCTCGGGCGTGACACCACTCCTTAGGCCCGGTGACAGGTGGGACCGGTCCCTACAGGCGGGCAGAAACCCAACGGTCGCGAATCGCGCGCATCGGCAAGGGAAAACCGACCGATAATAACGAGCGGCCTCTTTAAGACCGCTACATTACTCGAGCAGCGCGCGAATCGGGACGAGCCGGTTCGTTTCGCCTGGGGATATGATGATGGCGCTTTTCGCGGTTGGCGAGCGTAATTAATGCGCGCACGATCTGCCCCATCTCAACCGCCACGGCCGCATGTCTGCCGCGTGCGCCGTAAACGGGCGAGTGGGGTTAGTGGAGGCGTGGGCGCGAGAAACGAGGGGGCGAGGTAGTGGGCGCGGGAAGCGAGGAGCCGGGCATAGCGCTGGCAAGGGTATAAAGTCGCCGAGGAAGGGATTCGTTTCCTTCCTCTCGCCACTCTTCCCCTTGCCTTCGCCACTTGTGCTCTAACTCTTCGTTTCCTGTGCCCTACCCTTGCCGCACGCGCTCGCTCTCAAGCTCCTCCTCCGCCGGCGCCATGGCACGGGGCTCCGCACCGCTCGACGGTAGCGTGCTGCCGCCTTCCCGCATCACGAGCGAGAGGCAGGCCGGGCTGCCGCGCCGATTCATGCCGGAATCTGCCACCGGCCGGGAGGTGGTCGCGCTGGGCGAGGGACGCCCGGCGCCACACTACCCGGGGCGGTCCGTCTTCTTCCTCTCTTTCGCAATGGCGGGGCTGGTCCCGCCATTCTCTACTTTCTTCATGGATATTCTGGAGTTCTACGATCTCCAGATGGCACACCTCACCCCCAACGCGATAATGACGTTGGCCATCTTCGCACACCTGTGCGAGATGTTTATCGGGGTGCGCCCATCTCTCCGGCTGTTCCGATGGTTCTTCACCATGCAGCCGGTGTCGCCGCCGACGGTGGTCGGTGGCTGCTACTTCCAGCCGCGGGGGCAGGTGCTGAACCGCTACATTCCCTGCGTCCTCCGCAAGAAGTGGGACGACTGGAAGAGCGATTGGTTCTACACCCCCCTCGACGGCGAGGCGCGCCTCCGACTTCCAAGCCAGCCCCCGGCGCAGGCCTCCAGCTGGCGGGCGGCGGTAGATCTGGGGGACGGCTACGACGCCGTTCTTGACCGCCTGGCGGGTCTGCGATCCCAGGGGCTCACGGGGGCCATGGTGTTCGGCGACTACCTCCGTCGCCGGATCGAGCGGCGCGCCCGGGGCGCCTGGGAGTACACCGGACCCGAGGACCACCTGAGGACCCACCAGGGGCGCAAATGGGACTGGGACCCTGAGGACTTCAGGATGGTGGTCCAACGGGTGCTGAATCTCAGCTCCGTGGAGGCATCCCTCATCTCTCAAGGGGTCCTCCCCCTCTGCTGCGACCCAGAGCGCGCCAACATCCTGGCCATCATGTAGGTGGTCGGGGCATCGGGGGAGCGCCCCCCCCGAGGCCACGACGGCGCGGGCGGGAGCCGCAGGGGGGAACAATCTACCCCGGGAGGGGGTCGTGCTTCTGGGTCCCGCGACGGGGGCCCGGGGGGCAGCCGCCCTGTCGACGCTCGGGGGAAGAGGAAGCAGGAGGGTACTCCTCCCCCATCTCCTCCCCGAGGGGGCGGGGTGGTGCGTGCCAGCAGCAGGCGCCCGGAGGGTGCCGTGCCGACGCCGCAGCCCGAGGGGGAGCGAAAGAAGAAATGGCTCCGCAAAATGGGGGAGACCGAGCCATGCCGGGGAAGCCTCATCTCGCCCCCGAGGTGGTCGTTCAGCCGACCTCCCCGCAGGTTCGTCCCCGCGCCCACTGCGGCCGTATTCATACTCCCATCTCCCAAGGCGAGTTTTTACTCACCCGTTTCTTTTTGTCTCTGGTTTTTCTTCTGCCTCAGCGAGATCCCGTCGCGCCCCCCACGCCATTCCAAATCCGGCCAGTCCGAGGCCGAGGAGACGGCGACCGCGGAGGCCCGGAGGCGGGAGGCTGACCGGTGGGAAGCCGTGGACCGCCTCCGGGAAGCCGAGGAGGCTGCCCAGGAGGCCGCCCGGGTTCGCCAGGCCGAGGAGGCCGCTCGGGAGGAGGCCAGACTCCGCCGGGCCGGGGAGTCCGCCCGGGAGGCAGAGGCGGCGCGTGCACGCCAGGCAGCCCGCCAAGCCCCTGACCCGACTCCGCCCGAGGCGACGACGACTCCCGAGGCCACCCACGACGAGGCCACGGGTGCGCCGCTCGGGCCCGACGCCCCGAGCGATGCTCGGAACGAGCCAGCTTCGGGGGACGCCCCCGAGTCCGGCACGCCGATCGGCGGGCCGAGCCGCGCAGCACCCACACCGAGGCGGCTCTCCCCTCTGCCTTCCGCTGCCCCGCTGAGCGCGGAACCCCTCCTGTAGGCCCTGGCCACCGCAAACAGCACGGTGCTGGACGGGTTAAGTGCCCAGATGGAGGCCCTGCAGGCAGAGCGAGCGGAGCTCGACGTGGCTTGGGTGCGCGTCGAGGAGGGGCAGCGCTCGATGGAGGCCATGGTGGAGGCGGGCCGCAAGGCACACCGCCGGCACACCTCACAGCTCGAGGCCCGTCGCAAAAACCTGGCGGAGATCGCCAGGGAGGTGGAGGAAGAGTGGGAGACCGCCGTCATCGCCACCGCCGTGCTCGACGAGGCGCGGGACGACCTCCGCCTCCAATACGGGAGCCGAGCGGCGGAGCTAGAGGAGAAGCTCGACGCCGCCCGGGGAGTTCTCGATGCCGCCGCTGCCCGAGAACGGCGGGCGGCGGAGAACGAGGCGGCGTCCCGCCAGCGCGAGGAGGCCCTTGAGGCCCGCGTCACGGCGCTGGAGGAGCGCGCCCGCGCCCAGGACGCGAAGGAGAGCGCCCTGGCGGACCGCGAGGCTGCCATCGCCACCTGGGAGGCAACGCTGGCGGCGCACGAGGCCGCCTCAGCCGAAGAGGAGTCCGCACTCCGCCTCCGTGAGGACGCGCTCACCGAGCGAGGGCGAGCTCTCGAGGAGGCCGAGGCCGCGGCGCAGCGGCTGGCGGACAGCCTGTTTCTCCGCGAGGCGGCGCGGGAGGAGCAGGCGCGCCGCAATCTGGAAGGCGCCCGCGCCGAGAGGGCCGCGCTGGACCAGCGGGCCGCTGAGCTCGAGGCGCGGGCGAAGGAGCTGGACGCGAGAGCGCACAGCGGCGGGGCGGCCGCGGGCCACGGCGACCTAGCCGCCCGCCTCGCAGCCGCCGAGCACACCGTCGCCGAGCTGCAGGGCGCGCTGGACTCGTCCGCCGGGGAGGTCGAGGCCCTCCGCTTGGCGTGCGAGGTGGGGCCCGGCATGCTTCGGGACGCCGTCTCGCGTCTAGACCGCGCCGGGCGGCAGGCGGGCCTCTGGGGCGGGCGGTACGCGAAGTACGCCGCCAACCAGGGGGGCCTCGCCCAGCGCCTCTCGGAGATGGCCGGGGTCCTCGAACGGCTCCCCGAGGAGCTCGAGGAGACGATCAAGTCATCCTCGAGGGACCTCGCCCGGGGGGCGGTGGAGCTCGTACTGGCGAGCTACCAGGCCAGGGACCCTGACTTCTCCCCGTGGGCAGCGCTGGAAGAGTTCCCTCCCGGAACCGAGGACGGCGCGCGCGCGCAGGTCCGGGACGCCGCCGACCACATCGTCCACAGCTTCGAGGGTACGGCCCCTCGGCTCGCGTTCGCCCTCGACTCCGAGGAGGAGGACGGCGACGACGGTGCGGACGACAGCGACGGCGAGGCCGGCGGCCCGGGTGCGTCGGAGTGAGCCCCCAAGCCCCCGCCGATCTTAAATTTTACCTTCTTCTTCCGAGGCCTTCAAGCCCCCTGCTTGTATAGACTGGTTTAATCTGCAATCAAATAAAGAGGAAATTTCTATGTCAGTTATGTTTGTTGTGCGTATAAGACGAGGATGGTCTGTGCCGCGGTCCTTCTGAGTCTTGGCTTGAGCAAGGGCTCGTGCCCAGGTCCCAGCCTCAAACGGCGCGGGTCGGGGCTAGTGCCTGGGGAGATCCGCGTGTCGAGACTGGCCAGGCCGGGAGCGCGGTGACCGAGGGTTAGGAGGACCCGATTGTGGGCCTTTGCCGATTCCCCCCCGGAGTTCACCACGCCCCGGGGCACGGCTCGGTTCTGGGCCCCGTTTGGCGGTTTTAGCCGGCCCGGGCCACCGAGGGCAGGGCCGAGCACGAGCGTACTAACTCAAGCCGAGATTCTTCAAAAGGAAGCGACGGCACAGACACGGTCCTCTGGAAATCGAAAGTGCTTTTATTGAAATACGGAAGAGAAAAAAGATAAGTATGTGCATGTGGTAGCCCCCGGCCAACCCTGCACGCCCGGGGGGGGGGGGGGGTTGGCCCGAGCCCGAGACATGACACCCGACCCCCATCAGGGGTAGAAGCGACGAAGATGCTCGATGTTCCACGGGTTAGGCAGCTCTGTGCCGTCGCCCGTGGCCAACCGAACCGAGCCCGGCCGGGGGACGCCGATCACTCGATACGGACCCTCCCACATTGGTGAGAGCTTGCTCAGTCCAGCACGCGTTTGGACGCGGCGTAGGACGAGGTCGTCGACGCAGAGTGATCGGGCCCGGACGTGGCGCTGATGGTAGCGCCGCAGGCTCTGCTGGTAGCGCGCGGCTCGAAGGGCCGCGCGCCGCCTTCGCTCTTCCAGATAGTCGAGGTCGTCTCGGCGAAGCTGATCTTGATCAGCCTCGCAATACATGGTGGCCCGAGGGGACCTCAGTGTGAGCTCAGATGGGAGGACCGCTTCCGCGCCGTAGACGAGGAAGAAAGGCGTTTCCCCGGTTGCTCGGCTTGGCGTGGTTCGGTTCGCCCAGAGCACCGCTGGCAGCTCCTCGATCCACGAATCGCCGTGCTTCTTGAGGACGTTGAAGGTCTTGGTTTTGAGGCCCTTGAGGATTTCCGCGTTGGCGCGCTCCACCTGGCCGTTGCTTCTGGGGTGGGCGGGTGAGGCGAAGCAGAGTTTGATACCCATGTCCTCGCAGTAGTCGCCGAAGAGCTCACTAGTGAACTGGGTGCCGTTATCCGTAATGATACGGTTAGGTACCCCGAACCGAGCAGTGATGCCCCTGATGAACTTAAGGGCGGAGTGCTTATCGATCTTGATGACCGGATAGGCCTCGGGCCACTTAGTGAACTTGTCGACAGCGACATACAGATACTCGAACCCGCCCGGGGCCCGCCTGAACGGTCCCAGGATATCGAGCCCCCAGACAGCAAATGGCCACGAAAGAGGTATGGTCTGCAGGGCCTGGGCCGGCTGATGCGTTTGCTTGGCGTGGAACTGGCACGCCCTGCACCGCCGGACCAGGTCGACCGCATCGTTGAGAGCCGTCGGCCAATAGAAACCCTGGCGAAAGGCCTTGCCAACCAAGGTGCGCGAGGCGGATTGGGCTCCGCACTCGCCTTCATGGACATCGACGAGAAGCTCGACGCCTTGTTCCCGAGGAATGCACTTCAGGAGGACTCCGTTAGCCCCGCGCCGATAGAGGGTCCCTTCCACCAGCACGTAGCACTTGGAGATGCGATGGACGCGTTCACTCCCTTCGCGGTCCTCGGGTAGAGTCTTATCTGCAAGGAACGCCTGGATCTCAGTGATCCAAGCAATCAATCTAGGGGAGCTGGGAGCGCTCCCCTCAGGTCCCGAGGCCTGGACTCCGACAGGCCTCGGGGGCCATTCAGGCGCGTCCGTCTCCCCTAGGGGGTCGGGTCGCGCCGACGGCTGGGCAAGCCTTTCTTTAAAGGCGCCCGGTGGGGTCTGGGCTCGCGAGGAGGCGAGCCTTGAGAGCTCGTCGGCGACCGCGTTATCCCGCCTGGGCACGTGCCGAAGCTCTATCCCGTCGAAATGGCGCTCCATACGCCGCACCTGGTGGACGTAGGCGTCCATCTGCAGGTCAGAGCACCGGTACTCCTTACAGACCTGGTTAACGACTAACTGGGAGTCGCCTAACACCAGGAAGCGGCGGATCCCCAGTCCAGCCGCTACTCTGTGTCCCGCAAGGAGTCCCTCGTACTCTGCCATATTGTTGGTCGCCCGAAAGTCGAGGCGGACCAGATATCTGAGGACGTCTCCGCTCAGCGAGGTCAAAGTGACCCCCGCACCGGCGCCCTGAAGAGATAGGGAGCCGTCGAACTGCATCACCCAGTAGGCGGTGTGAGGCAGCTGCGAGGGGCCCGGGCTGGCCTCGGGGGCGGGGACGGGCTCGAGAGCTGGGGTCCACTCCGCTACAAAGTCGGCGAGGGCCTGGCTCTTGATCGCGTGGCGTGGTTCAAAGCGCAAATCGAATTCAGAGAGTTCGATTGCCCATCTCACCACTCGCCCAGTACCCTCTCGGTTATGCAAGATTTGGCCGAGGGGGTAAGACGTAACCACCGTGACCCGATGCGCCTGGAAATAATGGCGCAACTTCCTCGAAGCCATCAGAATTGCGTAAAGCATCTTCTGGGCCTGAGGGTATCGGGTCTTGGCGTCCCGGAGGGCCTCGCTAACGAAGTAGACGGGCCGCTGCACCTTTCGGCGGGGCCTATCCTCTTCGCTAGGGGCCACATCTCCAGGGCGCCCTTCGTCCGAGAGGCTGTGCGGGGCGCACTCGGCTTCTGTGCCGACGACCTCGAGGTCGAAGGGCGATAGGCGCGGCCTTCCCGCAGTGGCCCCGGGGCCATCCTGGGGGTCGGGGGCGCCTGGCACCGTCGGACAAGCAGGCGGAGGGCCAGCTCCGGCCGTCGGGGGCCTTAGGCCGCCGTTCGGCTCGGGGGTCTCTCCTCCCTGCTCTCTCCCGGGTCGAGTCGACACAGGGTGGGGGGGCGCGGAGCGAGGGTTGTCCTCGTCGCGCTCCACGACCAACGCCGCGCTGACCACCTATGGGGTTGCCGCCAGGTAGAGTAGCAACGGCTCATCTGGCTCCGGGGCGACCAGGACTGGGGGAGAACTGAGGTACACCTTCAATTGAGTGAGTGCCCGCTCAGCCTCCTCCATCCAGGTAAATGGCCCGGAGCGTTTGAGGAGCTTGAATAGGGGTAGCGCCTTCTCTCCCAGCCTCGATATGAATCGACTTAAGGCGGCCATGCAGCCGGTGACGCACTGCACGTCCCTAAGCTTGCTGGGGGGGGCGCATCCGCTCTATAGCTCGTATCTTCTCGGGGTTGGCCTCGATGCCTCGGGCAGAGATCAAAAACCCGAGAAGCTTGCCCGCAGGCACGCCGAACACGCACTTATCGGGGTTCAGCTTTATGCGGGCGGAGCGGAGACTTTCGAAAGTTTCCGCTAAATCCGAGAGCAAGGTCTCCTGGTTGCGTGTCTTCACAACCAAGTCATCGACATAGGCCTCAACATTGCGTCCTATCTGACTACCCAAAGAAATTCGAGTAGTACATTGAAAAGTAGGACCTGCATTCTTTAACCCGAAAGGCATTGTTGTATAACAATAAGTTTCTATGGGGGTAATGAATGCAGTTTTCTCCTCATCCTCCCTAGCCATGCGAATCTGATGATAACCAGAGTATGCATCTAGAAAACACAAAAGGTCGCACCCCGCGGTGGAGTCGACAATCTGATCTATGCGTGGCAGGGGATAAGGGTCCTTAGGACATGCCTTGTTGAGGTCGGTGTAGTCGATGCACATCCGAAGCTTGCCGTTCGCCTTAGGGACGACGACCGGGTTCGCCAGCCACTCCGGATGGATGACCTCACGGATGAATCCGGCCTCCAGAAGTCGCGTCACCTCTTCGCGGATGAAGGCTTGGCGTTCCGGGGCCTGCCGCCGCACTTTCTGCCGGACCGGCCTTGCGCTCGGCCGCACGGCGAGACGGTGCTCAATCACCTCCCTGGGGACCCCGGGCATGTCCGCCGGTCTCCAGGCGAAGACGTCGGCGTTTGCCTGCAGGAAGGAGACGAGCGCGTCTTCCTATTTGTCGTCCAGAAGACCACCGATTCGTGTGGTCTTGGACGGGCCGTCGCCCAGGGCAACCTCCTTGACCGGGACCTCGTCACACGTGACCATCCGCTGCCTCGGGGCGCCACCCGCGGGCTTGGACGCCGCGGCGAGGTGGTCCGCGCGCTGCTCCATACAAGCAAGCGCGACTTTGAGGTCGCCATGGACGGTGATGGGGCCACCGGGGCCCGGCATCTTCATCTGGAGATAGGCGTAGTGGACCGCCGCCATGAACTTCACCAACGCGGGCCTCCCCAGGACCGCGTTGTAGGGCAGACTGAGGTCCACCACATCGAAGTCCACCCGCTCCGTGCGGAAGTTGGCGGAACCACCGAAGGTGACCGGGAGGTCGATATGACCCAGCGGCCAGGTGTGCCCGGGCGTCACACCGATGATCGGCTGGGACGGCCGGAGCACCATCCCCAGGGCCTTGATGGCATCAAAGGCTGCGGGGGAAAGAATGTTGAGGGCTGCACCCCCGTCTACGAGGACACGCCCCAACTTCACATTGCAGACGGTGGGGGAAACCACCATCGCGATTTGTCCTCCCCGGGCAACGCACGGCGGGTGGTCGGTCTGGTCGAAGGTGAGGGCAACCTCCGACCACCACGCCCGCCGCGTCGCCTCATGGGTAGGGGTCGCGGCCAGAAGCTCGCGCTTCATGGCCTTGAGGCTCCAACGAGAAGCGTGAGCGCACGCTCCCCCATCGACGGTGGCGACGGTGGCCTCAGGCTCCTGAAAGCCCAGGTCATCGTCGCCATCATCGATGTCCTCAGCGGGGGCCTTCTGCTTGGCCTCACCTCGCCGGTTGCCGGTGGGAGCTGCCGGGGCCTTGCCCTCACGGCGCTCCTGCCTCTTCTCCTCCTCCCACTTCCTCGTCCGCTCAGCCAAGCTTTTGACCGCGCGGTAGTCCGCGAGGTCGTGGAGGGAGGTGTTGTGCACGGTGCACCATTTGCCGGTCGGGCGCTCCTTGCTGGGAACGCCGGCCTCCTTCTTTTTGTCGCTCGCAGGCCTCCCCTTTCGGGGGGCCCGCGAAGCGCCCTCGACGGCGAGGACATGACCCTCATCGTCGGAACGGGCCGACCTCTTCTTCCTCCTCCTGTCCCGCCGCCCTGATCGAGCGGCGGACCTGGGGGCGGCCGAAGCTGCCACGCCAGAGCCGGAGGAGTTCCAGGTCCAGGCCTCCTCCTTGCGAGCCACACGGTCCGCGAGCTCAAAAAGCTGCGTGGTGGTCTGGGGCTCCTTGGAGGCGATCTTCTCGAGCATGCGGTTGTGCCGCACGCCCCCCCTGAACGCGTAGATCACCGCGTGTGCGGGGATGCATGGTATGGTGTTGCGGACTTGACAGAACCGCTGAATGTACGAGCGAAGGGACTCATCGTCCCTCCGCTGTACCGCGTGCAAGTCCGCTTCTTCGCCTGGGCGCGGATATGTGCCCTGAAAGTTCGTAGTGAACTGCTGGCACAAATCCTCCCAAGAGTGAATCGACGCGGGTGGCAAGTTCATTAGCCAACCCCGCGCCTGACCCTTCAGGGCCATGGGGAAGAAATTCGCCATGACCCTGTCGTCACCCCCCGCGGCCTCGATCCCGGTCGTGTAGATCTGGAGAAACTCGGCGGGGTTGACACTTCCGTCGTATTTTTCGGTGATGGTGGGCCGGAACCTTGGGGGCCAACGGACATTTCGAAGGCTCGCCACAAAGGCTCGACAACCGGCACCGCCAACCGGGGACACGGGGGGTTGGCCCCCGTGACCGGACCGAAGCGGCGCTCCGGTCGAGGAGGCGCCCTCCGTTGCGTGGCTCGTCGCGCCGGCGCTCGATATCGAGCCGGGCATCTGGCCCCCCACGCACATCTTCTTGGGTCGGAGGCGCTGACGAGGGAACGGCGGACGAACGGCGTGTATCGGCCGTCGTTCGTCGTGCCCTCCGCCTCGACGACATGGAGCCGGCGGCGGCAGCGTCAGAGGTCCCGGCGGCGGAGGACCGCCCGTCGGCGCCTAGACGCTGCTGCGCCGTCATGACCAAGTTGGCCACGTCATCCAGCCAACGCCGGGCTGGAGTCTCTGGATCGGGGACGACGGGCGGGTGACGCAGGGGCACGCCCGCAGCCTGGAGCGCGCCCTGGGGCGTGCCGCCGTCGTCGTAGACGAGGCGGCGACGCGCCCCGCCTCGCCGTCCTCCCCCGTCGCCCGCGAGCGGCGAGGTCGCGGATCCTTCGACCTCCTCGAGCGCCTTCCCCCGCCCAAGACTTCGGCGAGAGGGAGACGGCGGGGTGCGAGCCCGACGGCGCGGGTTCTGCTCCCCGTCATCACCGCTAGCGCTCGGAGAGAGGCTGTGCGCCACTGCCCGTTCGGCCATAGGGCTGACCGGGCGAAACTTGGCACACACGAAAGAGGATGAGGGCTTAGAAAGACACGTGCGTCCCCTACCTGGCGCGCCAGATGACAGAGCGAGGAGCTCCTCACCGGGAGACCACGCGGGCCCCCCTTTGCCGGTTCGGCCGGGGGCACTAAGTGAGGTTCTTCGCCCTCGATCTGAGGAACGTCAGCGAGAGAGGAAACGCACAAAACACGGGCGACGTGGACAGGTTCGGGCCGCTGAGAAGCGTAACACCCTACTCCTGTGTTCTGGTGGATCTGAGAGTCTCCAACCATACAAAGAGAGTTTGGCCTCTAGAGCGTATCGGCCGGAGTCCCCCCCTTTTCTTTCCTAGGCCTGGGCCTCCTTTTATCTGGCAAGGGGTCACCACATGGGCCTCTAGCTGCCTAAGAAAGAAAACATTCTTTTTACAATCAGGGCTAGTCTACAGCCGGAAGTGACCTCTGACAGGCACGGTACAGGCCTCTTGCCCCGCTCGCCAGCTCTCCCGGTGGATGCCCGTTTCAACCTTCATTAAACGGCAAGCGACTTCCTTGCCATGCTTGCGCTGAAGTCTGGGATGGATCTGACCGGGACTGACATAACAACTCCAGGAGTTAGAACGCCGGCTCCAGCTAGGGACGAGAGCCAGGAGGCTCTCATCATTCTGATGGGACGGGGCGAGGCGTGCCACAGGCCGCCTGTCGCCACCTAACCCGCGATCTGACCGGTCTATGACCGGTCACACACCGCGACCGGTCACGGACCGGATAAGCGTGCACTGCGCCGCATTAAATGCGGCGTGGCGCGCTCGTCTGATCCGCTATAAATGCGGTTAGGTGAGCCCTGCTGTGCTCACCTAACCCACACACGTGGCGCCAAAATCACAGGGGGTCGGGGCGCCCCGGCCCTCGGGGCCGAAACGGGAGCGGCCCGACCCCTCGGGGAGACAGAGGGAGGGGTGGCCACGTCACCCTCAGGCCCGACCCCCCCGGGGGAGTCGGACCACGTGGGCGACCGCGGCTACTCAAGCCTCTAGTCATGATACCCCCGGTCCCATGTCACCGACAGCCATGAAAAAGGTATGGTCTGCAGGGCCTGAGCCGGCTGATGCGTTTGCTTGGCGTGAAACTGGCACACCCTGCATCGTCGGACCAGGTCCGCTGCATCGTGGAGGGCCGTCGGCCAATAGAAACCCTGGCGAAAGGCCTTGCCGACCAAGGTGCGCGAGGCAGAGTGGGCTCCGCACTTGCCTTCATGGACATTGACAAGAAGCTCGGCGCCCTGTTCCCGAGGAATGCATTTCAAGAGGACTCTGTTGGCCCCGCGCCGGTAGAGGGCCCCTTCCACCAGCAGTAGCGCTTGGAGATGCGATTGACGCGTTCACTCCCTTCGCGGTCCTCGGGTAGAGTCTGATCTTTGAGGAACACCCGGATCTCAGCCATCCAGGCGATCAATCATGGGGGGCCGGGCTCGGCCCCCTCGGGTCCCAAGGCCTGGACTCCGACGGGCCTCGAGGGCCGCGCAGGCGTGTCCGTCTCCCCTATGCGGTCGGGTCGCGCCGACGGCTAGGCCAGCCTTTCTTCAAAGGCGCCCGATGGGGTCGGGGCTCGCGACGAAGCGAGCCTCGAGAGTTCGTCGGCGACCGCGTTATCCCGTCTGGGCACGTGCCAAAGTTCTAACCCGTCGAAATGGCGCTCCATACGCCGCACCTCGCGGACGTAGGCGTCCATCTGCGGGTCGGAGCACCGGTACTCCTTGGAGACCTGGGTAACGACCAATTGGGAGTCGCCTAGAACCAGGAGGCGACGGATCCCCATTCCGGCCGCCACTCTGAGTCCTGCAAGGAGTCCCTCGTACTCCGCCATGTTGTTGGTTGCCCGAAAATCTAGGCGAACCAAATATCTAAGGACGTCTCCGCTCGGCGAGGTCAAGGCAACCCCCGCGCCGGCGCCCTGAAGGGCCAGGGAGCCATCGAACTGCATCACCCAGTAGGTGGCATGAGGCAGCTGCAAGGGGCTCATGTTGGCCTCGGGGGCGGAGAGTCCGAGATCTGGCTCGAGGGCCGGGGTCCATTCCGCCACGAAATCAACGAGGGTCTGGCTCTTAATCGCGTGGCGTGGCTCAAAGCACAAGTCGAATTCAGAGAGTTCGATTGCCCATTTTACCACCCGTCCAGTACCCTCTCGATTGCGTAGGATTTGGCCGAGGGGGTAGGACGTGACCACCGTGACCCGATGCGCCTGGAAATAATGGCGCAGCTTCCTCGAAGCCATCAGAATCGCGTAGAGCATCTTCTGAGCCTGAGGGTATCGGGTCTTGGCATCCCGCAGCGCCTCACTAACGAAGTAGACGGGCCGCTGCACCTTCCGGCGGGGCCTGTCCTCTCCGTTGAGGGCACTGTTCCCGGGGCGCTTGTCATCCGAGGGGCCTTGTCGGGCCCACTCGGCTTCTGTGCCGACGACCTCGGGGTTGGAGGGCGTCGGGCGCGGCCTTTCTGCAGTGGCCCCGGGGCCTTCCTGGGGGTCGGGGGCGTCCGGCGCCGTCGGACGAGCGGGCAGAGGGCCACATCCGGTCGTCAGGGGCCTTAGGCCGCCGTCCGGCTCAGGGGCCTCTCCTCCCTTCTCTGTCCCGGGTCGGGTCGACACAAGGCGGGAGTGCGCGGGCCGAGGGCTGTCCTCGTCACGCTCCACAACCAACGCCGCGCTGACTACTTGCGGGGTTGCCGCCAAGTAGAGTAGCAGCGGTTCATCGGGCTCCGGGGCGACCAAGATTGGGGGGGGGGGAACTGAGGTACGCCTTCAAATGGGTGAGGGCCCGCTCAGCCTCCTCCGTCCAGGTAAACGGCCCGGAGCGCTTAAGGAGCTTAAATAGGGGCAGCACCTTCTCTCCCAGCCTCGATATGAATTGGCTTAAGGCAGCCATGCATCCGGTGACGCATTGCATGTCCTTAAGCTTGCTGGGGGGCACATCCGCTTAGCTCGTATTTTCTCGGGGTTGGCCTCAATGCCTCGGGCAGAGATCAAGAACCCAAGAAGCTTGCCCGCAGGCACACCGAACACACTTTTCGGGGTTCAGTTTTATGCGGGCGGGGCGGAGACTTTCGAAAGTCTCCGCTAAATCCGAGAGCAAGGTCTCTTGGTTGCATGTTTTTACAACCAAGTCATCGACGTAGGCCTCAACATTGCGTCCTATCTGACTACCCAAAAAAATACGAGTAGTATGCTGAAAAGTAGGACCTTGTTGAGGTCGGTGTAGTCGATGCACATCCGGAGCTTGCCGTTCACCTTGGGGACGACGACCGGGTTCGCGAGCCACTCCGGATGGATGACCTCACGGATGAATCCGGCCTCCAAAAGCCGCGCCACCTCCTCGCGGATGAAGGCTTGGTGTTTCGGGACATGTCGCCGTACCTTTTGCCGAACGGGCCTTGCGTCCGGCCGCACGGCGAGACGGTGCTCGTTCACCTCCCTGGGGACCCCGGGCATGTCCGCCGGTCTCCACGCGAAGACGTCGGCGTTTGCCCGCAGGAAGGAGACGAGCGCGTCTTCCTATTTGTCGTCCAAGAGACCACCAATCTGGGTGGTCTTGGATGGGTCGTCGCCCAGGGCGACCTCCTTCACTGGGACCTCGTCGCCCGAGGCCATCCGGCTGCCTCGGGGCGGGCGAGGTGGAGGCGCCGGGCCTCTCGTCGCCGCCCGCGGGCTTGGACACCGCGGCGAGGCGGTCCGCGCGCTGCTCCATACAAGCAAGCGCGACTTTGAGGTCGCCATGGACGGTGATGGGGCCACTTGGGCCCGACATCTTCATCTGGAGGTAGGCATAGTGGGTGGCTGCCATGAACTTCACCAACGCGGGCCTTCCCAGGACCGCGTTTTAGGGCAGATTGAGGTCCGCCACATCGAAGTCCACCCGCTCGGTGCGGAAGTTGGCGGGGCCACCGAAGGTGACCGGGAGGTTGATGTGACCTAGCGGCCAGGTGTGCCCCGGCGTCATGCTGATGATTGGCTGGGATGGCCGGAGCTCCATCCCCGGGGCCTTGATGGCATTAAAAGCCGTGGGGGAGAGGATGTTGAGAGCTGCGCCACCATCTATCAGGACGCGCCCCAACTTCACGTTGCAGACGGTGGGGGAGACCACCATCGCGATCTGTCCTCCCCGGGCAACGCATGGCGGGTGGTCGGTCCGGTCAAAGGTAAGGGTGACCTCCGACCAACGCGCCCGCCGCGTCGCCTCATGGGTGGGGACTGTGGCCAAGAGCTCTCACTTCATGGCCTTGAGGCTTCAGCGAGAAGCGTGAGCGCACGCTCCCCCATCAACGGTGGCGACGGTGGCCTCGGGCTCCTGAAAGCCCAGGACATCATCGCCATCG
Source organism: Oryza officinalis (assembly GCA_008326285.1). Classification (NCBI taxonomy): domain Eukaryota; kingdom Viridiplantae; phylum Streptophyta; class Magnoliopsida; order Poales; family Poaceae; genus Oryza; species Oryza officinalis. Next base: position 38,177,950 of record BDMV01000012.1, on the reverse strand, counting down.
TCGACGTCCTCAGCGGGGGCCTTCTGCTTGGCCTCACCTCGCCGGTTGCCGGTGGAAGTCGCCGGGGCCTTGCCCTCACGGCGTTCCTGCCTCTTCTCTTCCTTTCACTTCCTCGTTCGCTCGGCCAAGCTTTTGACCGCGCGGCAGTCGGCGAGGTCGTAGAGGGAGGTGTTGTGCACAGTGCACCACCTACCGGCCGGGCGCTCTCTGCCGGGAGCGCCGGCCTCCTTCTTTTTGTCGCCCACGGGCCTCCCCTTTCGGGGGGCCCGCGAAGCGCCCTCGGCGGCGAGGACATGACCCTCGTCGTCGGAACGGGCCGACCTTTTCTTCCTCCTCCTGTCCTGCCGCCCTGAATGAGCGGCGGACTCAGGGGCAGCCGGAGCCGCCGCTCCAGAGCTGGAGGAGTTCCAGGTCCAGGCCTCCTCCTTGCGAGCCACACGGTCCGCGAGCTCGAAGAGCTGCGCTGTGGTCTGGGGCTCCTTGGAGGCGATCTTTTTGAGCATGCGATTGTGCCGCACGCCCCCCTGAATGCGTAGATAACCGCATGTGCAGGGATGCAAGGTATGGTGTTGCGGACTTGACAGAACCGCTAAATGTACGAGCGGAGAGACTCATTGTCCCTCTGCTGTACTGCGTGCAAGTCCGCCTCTTCGCCTGGGCGTGGATATGTGCCTTGGAAGTTCGTAGTGAACTGCTGGCACAAGTCCTCCCAGGAGTGGACCAACGCGGGTGGCAGGTTCATTAGCCAACCCCGCGCCTGGCTCTTCAGGGCCATGGGGAAGAAGTTCGCCATGACCCTGTCGTCACCCCCTACGGCTTCTATTCCAGTCGTGTAGATCTGGAGAAACTCAGCGGGGTTGACACTCCTGTCATATTTTTCGGTGATGGTGGGCCGGAACCTCGGGGGCCAACGGACATTCCAAAGGCTCGCCACAAAGGCTCGACAGCTAGCACCACCAACCGGGGACACGGGGGGCCGGCCCCCGTGACCGGAACGAAGCGGCGTCCCAGAGGAGGAGGCGCCTTCCGTTGCATAGGCGGCGTGACGAGCATCGCGCCGGCGCTCGATATCGAGCCGGGCGCTTGGCCCCCCATGTATATTCTCATGAGTCGGAGGCGTTGACGAGGGAAGCGCGGACGAACGGCGGGTGTCGGCCATTGCTCGTCATGCCCTCCGCCTCGACGACGTAGAGCCGGCGGTGGCAGCGCCAGAGGTCCCGGTGGCGAAAGACCGCCCGCCGGTGCCTAGGCGCTGCTGCGCCGTCATGATCAGGTTGGCCACGTCATCCAGCCAACGTTGGGCCGAGGTCTCTGGATCGGGGACGACGGGTGGGTGACGCAAGAGTGCGCCCGCCGCCTGGAGTGTGCCCTGGGACGTGCCGCCATCACCATAGGTGAGGCGACGACGCACTCCGTCTCGTCGTCCTCCTCCATCGCCTGTGGGCGGCGAGGTCGCGGATCCCTCGACTTCCTCAGGCGCCTTCCCCGCCCAAGGTTCCGGCGGGAGGGGGACGACGGGGTGCGAACCCGATGGCGCGGGTTCTGCTCCCCGCCATCACCGCTGGTGCTCAAAGAAGGATCATACGCCACCGCCTCTTCGGCCATAGGGCTGACCTGGCGAAGCTTGGCGCACACGAAAGGAAATGGGGGCTCAGAAAAACACGCGCACGCCCCCTACCTGGCGCGCCAGATGACGGAGCGTGAAACTCCTCACCGGGAGACCGTGCAGGTCCCCCTTTGCCGGTTTGGCCGGGGGCGCAAGGTGAAATTCTTCGCCCTGATTTGCGGGATCTCAGCGAGAAAAAAGGAAACACGTGGACGCAAGCGATTTAGACAGGTTCGGGCCGCTAAGAAGCGTAATACCCTACTCCTGTGTTCTGATAGATCTGAGAGTATGATGGAATCCTCAGAGAGTCCCGGGAGAGTCTGCTTTTCTTAGGCCTAGGCCTCCTTTTATGTGGCAAGGGGCTACCACATGGGCCACGAGCTGCCTAAGAAAGAAGACATTCTTTTACATTTAGGGCTGTCCTATCGCCGGAAGCAGCTTCTGACAGACGCCGCAGCATGCCTTCGCTCGGTCAGCCGACTCCTCCCGGGGACGCCCGTTTCAACCTTCATTTAATGGCGGGCGACTTCCGTGTCTCGCCTGCACCGGAATCGGGAAAGCATCTGACCGGAGCTGACATACCAACTCCGGGAGTTGGTATACCAACTCCGGCTAAGAGGCAAGAGATAGAGGGCTCTCATCATTCTGATGGGACGGGGCGTGGCGCGCAGCAGGCCGCCTGGCACGCGTGCGACGCACAGGCATCCTGGCACCACCTAACCCGCAATCTGACCGGTCTGCGACCAGTCACTCACCGTGACCAGTCACGGACCGGACACGCACGCGCCATGCCGCATTAAATGCGGCGTAGTGCGCCCGTCTGAACCGCTATAAATGTGGTTAGGTGAGCTGCGCCATGCTCACCTAACCTGCGCACGTGGCACCAAAGCCACAGGGGGTCGGGGCGCCCCAGGCCTCGGGGCAGAAACGGGAGTGACCCGACCCCAGGGGGAAACCGGGAGGGCAGCCGCCACGTCACTCTCGGGCCCGACCCCTCCGGGGGAACGGGCCACGTGGATCCCTGTGGCCGCCCTTCCCTTTGGTCTCGATACCCCCGGTCCTATGTCACTGACACGTTGTATTACATTATATCCCATCACTACCTAGGTTGGTCTGATCTGTCCAGATAGATTCATTGTATTAAATTATATCCCATTATAACCTATGTTAATTTATTTCAGAAGTGAGTATATCTTATCAGTGCAAGTAGTGCTGTAGAGTGTAGACTGTTGAAGTGAAAAGAATCTGTCAAAGGGAAATTCTCCCAGCATTCACTGACAAATGGCTCAAACATATGCAACCAAACCCACTTCATAGTACTTGCCAGAAAGCATGTATAGCAATAACAATAATAATATTTTCCTTGCTCATAAATCAAGAAGATTATATTGGATCAGGTGCACTGTTGGGACTTGATGAAAAAAGCCAAACCTTTTTTTGAAGTCAATATGGACAAGGCACAGGGAGCTCAAGTATTTTGTTAGGTCGGTTCCTAAAGAAGTTCACGCAACCAAAAAATAATAATTGACAAGTGTGCATCCAGGCAAGTGGCAAGTGATCTAACGCACAGTGCAACCAGATTACTCCCCCAAAATTATACTCGCCCTATTTCAAAATATAGGTCGTTTCTATTTTGTTAGGAAAATAATTTGATTAACAATTACTTTCCTAATATATCATTCATGTCATATAAATATATAATCATATGAAAGTATTTTTGAAGACAAATCTAATAACATCAATTTTGTTCCATAAAATTTATATTATAATAAAATAACTATTGGTCAAAGTCCTATCCTAATATATTTTAAAATAGAGGGAGTAGAATAAAGCATCCTCTAGCATAATAAATTGAGCACCAATTCTATATACAGCATCACTATTTAGGGCTTTAGGCAAGTCACCCTCCCAATGCTTGATAACAATTAACGATGATTTCAGGAGCATCGACTCAAACTCTAATGAAAAAACACACTACTGAAAAAGAAAACAATCAAGATGGAAAATATATAACAGATACACGGCTTTCTGTGAACATTGTACCCCACTGTATATTGTTCCGCATTGGAAACACTACGATATGGCTGGTATTGCTAAGAATTAGTGACATATATTGACGGGGACATGCATAATGTAAATGATAAGTGACATACCCCTTCTTGTTGTTCCCACCAGGCGTCGTCAGCGACAATGGCACTCGTATGTGGATCATGACCGAGGCCGGTAGCCTGCGACTCAAGCCACACCCACATGTTGAACCGCTTTCGACAATCACGCCAAATGTACTGAACTTGGCTCATGTTCACCTTCTTCCTACACTTCGCATACATTTTCGTAGACAAATTGTCCAATGCCACCGGCTTGGGGTTGCTGGTGGTGATGTTGTGAGCTGCTATTTCCTCCAAACAACTTTCCAGAAACAAGCGGACCTCCATATCGGTCCAGCGGCAACGGCCATCGGACATCTACTAATCCAAGTCAAGCAAAGTTGGTTCTGAAAGAAACAAAAAAATGGCAAGCTGGCATTACCTTTCTTGATTCGGCGTCGTGGACGACGTCCCAGTTGATTGAACGCCCGACGGTTGCAGGGCTCACTCGCCGAACGAACTCGATGACTGCTTTTGGAGATTTTGCGCAAACCTTGGTTAGGGCATTGGCGACGTGAAGCATGTCGTCCTCTAGGGCATTGGCGGTGCCTGCGTCGGAGGTGTAGGAGTTGCAGGAGTCCTCACCGGACTCCAGATCGGCTGCCCAGGTCGATAACGGGAGGGTTGGAGAAGGGGCTTGAACAACCACTGGGCAGGATGCGATTTGCGAGCGCTCAATCTCTCGCTTCCGCTTCTTACCTCGCGTCTCCATTCGAGCAACCACAGCCTCTGCCTCAAATAGAGTGGCGCCGCTAAGATCGCCAGCTTTGCTACCTTGTAGCGCCGAGTGTCGCCAGTCTTCTATGCCGCACGGGATGTACGACGTGAGAATCGCCCACGCGCGGAAAGCTACCAGGCTGGACAAGACGACGCGCGAACCGAGCGCGCCAGCCGGCTTTCACCACCTTCGAGGATGACGTTGACCGCTCGATCGCACTGTGGGCAGCACCAGTGCTGCTCTGCTCAATCGGTGGACTAGAGGCCTGTTCCGCCAGCTTTAGGCGAAAGCGCCCGGATGACGACGCGCTGCGGCAAGGGGAGATTCGATTGAGGGAAGGGAGGAGAGCCAGTAGGCGTCGGAATTGATTCCTCCGCTCCGGCCGCCTTGGATTGCCTCGACGACTGCCGATGCGAGCCGCGCGAGCTCACCGCACGCGAGGGGGACGAAAGGGGATCTCGCTAGATCGAGGTGCTGGAGGTGTTACGAGACCTGACGACCGTGGCTTTTAGCTCATTAACGCCGTTTGCTCCATCTCTGCGAACCCTCGACGGTGAAACGGCGTCGTCACCATGACCCTGGCTCCGTCTCGTGTGCACAGTGCCCCGTACAGTGCCGCACAGTACTACCACAGTGTTTTGGGTTCCGAAACCATCCTGACGCTCTGAAGATCAACTACCAAACTAAGCCTGAGTGGCGCTAAATGAAGTGTAGTTTAGTGGATTTAACCGGCTAATTGCCACTATTAGCGGAAAAGATTATTTAGCGCAAAAGGCTAACTATCCTAGCTCCAACCCTGCCCAAACGCTATAGCCCGCTATAGCGGTGGCTATAGCTCGCTATTTTGAACATTGTTCAGATCCATGGAGAAAGAGCCCTCGGATCCAATCGTTTGCAGCGATAAAAAAACTGATCCCTCATGAACAAGAGTTTGGTTTCCGCACGCATACTTGTATGAACATGCATGGTAGCACGCGGCTTTCAGCCTAATTAAGAAGACGTCCGTCCATCCGGCGACAACCTTGCGGCAAGCCAAGCCATGGAGATTAATTGTTCCCTGACCTCCTGTCCATCCATCCACGGGCCGGGCCCGGGGCCAGCCGGGATCTCCAATGCAAATCCTCCTTTCATCCTCCTCCGAAGATGCCCCATGTACTGTGCACGCAAGACACAGAACAGGAGGTTGTGTCAGGACACCCCGGGTTAAATATTATGTAAGCTATTTGAAATGATAGCGCGAAATATTTAGTTGGATGGGGTCCAATAATAATTGAGTAAAACAGTAACCATCCAACCTCATTGCTTCCCTATCAAGTCAAATGAAATACAAAGTATAAAACTTGAAGCGTCGAGTAGAGAGCATAGGAGATATTGCTGGGACTTTAGCATGCCAGCCAACTTCAGCCTGAGACATGCCCGTCAAACCACACGAAGATGGCGACCAGATGTGTTACACATCTCAGGAGACTTGACAAAATTCGCTAAAGCTCTACGACATCCCAAATGCTCAATACTCATACTGGTGTAGAACTAGATCTCAGGAAAAGCTCTAGTTCCACATTTTCATCTAAGCAATGAAAATCAGAATAATAGGAAGTAAACACAATTAACTTTACTCTACATTTATATTTAAATAGGTAGGCCAAACGGTCATATAATTACTGATCCGCGGAAGCTTGGCTACCCGAAACCACAAGCAGCCGTCTAGGGAGATACCTCTTTTGGACCCAGTCCTAGAAGAAGCAATGATTCCCCGAATTACTCAGAAGACTAAGCAAACAACCTGCAAAATGGATATTCCAGTCGAACAAGAGTCGGTACATTAAACAAGTTAATGTACCGGCAAGCACAAGACAATCCTAACATACTACATGCATGGCATAAATCAAGGAAAGGCTATCCGTAGCTTATTTTAGCATAAAGCAAGTTTTAGTTTACAATTATTTGTAAAAGAGTTTACAATTCAATTAATAAAACATTAACGTAAGTAAACCATAATATTTAACATCTTGACCTCATATACATACTCTCCTTACCGGTACAAGTCATCATCAACATCATCATATCAGCCCTCCCCAGGCAACATCATTATCATACTCTACCACACCCCACACCCATCACCATTCCCATAGCCCCTTTTCATAAACACATTTATAAAACATAAGTCTATACCCATGACAATTCACTATGTCGCTCATGACCGTGAGCACGGCTAATCGATTAGTTTTAGAGAACTCTGCAGAGTTTGTACAGCTTTATCCACATGATGTGAATCACTCTAGTTTGTCCGGTACCCGTCGGTATCACCACACTCTACACATTGAATGTGGTCTAGAGGTCACAACGTAGCCTTTACATTACTTAACGCCTAACCTTGCATCAGCGACGGCAAGTGTGAATCCATCCTGGGAATGATCCAGAATCGCTGGGTGGCGGGCCCACGCCTTAAACCTAACGCCGTGGCAGCGAACACATCCGTTCCCCCACGAGGCACTATACCGTTGAATTGGATAGACTTAGACGCCCATGCTGTGAGGCGGACCATCCGTCCCCTCACAGAACACATCCAGCTAGTAATAGTAGCTAGCATTATAATCATCACAAACACATAGGTAGTTCCTATGAATCATCGCTCAGACTAATTCATTCTACTCATTTAAGTGTTATCAAGAAAGTTTTACTAAGGCCTGCCGGCAATGGGCTACATAGCCACGGGTGGCAAGGAACCTACACGCAAAATGCGCACACGGTGTTGTGTGGGCGCCGTGAAGGCACACGGCGCCGTGTCACCTTGCCGCCCAAGTGGAGAGCGGCAGGATCTATTTCTGCAAATATTTTCGCCGTTATAATATTTCTATAAATATTTAAAAAAATAAAAAATAAAAAAATTCCAAGGGATCAGTCTACAAGCCACGTACCTGAGGCGAGCCGTCGGACAAGGGAAAAGGGCGGCGGCGGCGGCGGCGGCGATGGGGATGCTTTCTATCTACGTAAGCTAGCATGCTGGGCTCGGCTTCTGTCCATGGACTACTTTGAATGGGCCTCGGCCACATTGCATAAATGAAGTATAGTAGCTCATTTGGCTGCAGGCAGAAAAAAAACAAAGTTTACTTGTCATTCCTCATCTTTACGTCGAGTTTAATTGATATCCCTGAATCACAATACAGAAATCTTCAACTCTCATCTTTATAAAACCGTTTAAATCAGGTCTCATAGCAATATTGAAATTGGTTTTGATAGACATGACATCCTAGTCAAGAAAAAAAGGTGGGCCCCACATGTCCAAGCTGCCCAATCAGTGGCTTGTCCTCTCCACGCCCTCACATAGTCACATGGATGTAGTCTTTGGACGGCTTCGGCTTCTCCTCCGCCGCCGCCCTCAGCCCATCAGCCTCCTTCCCTCTGTCGGAGTCGTGGAGAGCAGAGCAGCATCGCGCGAATCAGAGTCAATTCTGATCGGAGTCGGAATCCTAGTACGATTCGATTCTATCTATCTCACCTCGCATCTCATCTCATCACGCTATAAATTCAGACTCAAACCAAACCAGCGAACCTACCAAAGCGCGAAGCACCATCGTCGATCAGCAGCAACAGCAGTTAGTTGTTGCCATGGCGGCCACCGTCCCATACGCTCTCCGCAAGCAGCTCGAAGCCGCCGACAAGTGCTTCGCCGACGGCAACATCAAGGGCGCCAAGATGCACGCCGACATGGCCGCCGCCCTCTTCTCCTCCGCGCCGGAGGCCCAGTGCGCGAAGGCCGCCTTCAAGGTCCACGCCGCCGCCGCTGCAGCCACCAAGGACAAGACCGACCACTACGCGGTCCTCGGCGTCAAGCTCAGCGCCGCCGGTACACCGGACGCCACTACCACCGACGCCGTCAAGAAGCAGCACAAGGCGCTCTGTGCCCTGCTCGCCACCGCCAAGGACACCAGCGCCGCCGTGGCCGCCGCCTACAAGCTCGTCGACGAGGCCTTGTCGGCGCTCACGGACATCAAGAAGAGCGACGTGATGGCGTCGACGTACTGTTGCCAGCAACAGCAACAGGTGGCACGGCGCAAGACGAAGCAGAGGCAGGAGGACCAACAGTTTCAGGCACGGGCAGCAACCTATCAGGAGGAAGAGGACGACGATTACTACGGCGGTGGCCGCGACATGGACAGCGGACGCGGCGGCAGGCACCGTGGACGCTAACCTTAATTAGTTTGCTTCTTTCGTCAAGATAGCAATTTTCTTCACTTCTTTCATCATGCAAGCAAGGCTTATGTCTATTTAACTAGTCTTAATTCTTATCTGATGTCAAAAAGACAGTATTACTAGTGTAGCTACGAGAATTTAGTATGATAATAACAGAAATAACGTGTAATATAACTAGACGACATAAGCTTATCGATTATTGGAAAAGGCTATAAACCACTTAAGTTGATGTGATTTATGATAATTTAAGTAGTATATAGATTGATTATCCAAAAGTAAAAGTAAGATGATATGGTTTTGTGAGAGAAAAATTAGAGAAATAATTTAGACTATGGATTAATTATCTAAAATGCTAAAAACAATTGAAGTGATGTGGTTTAACGTGAGAAGATAACATTAACTAGGTAAGAATGAAGTATATATAAAATAGTGTAGAAAATGATGAAGAGATATATGTTAAAAAATTATGTAAATTATGTGAGATAATTTAACATACTTGTATTTTTAATCTTTAGAATATAATAAAATATAGATGATATAATATGTTTGCATGCGAATTAAGATATAATAATTATTAATGAATGATGATCTTTGCATGTTAAATTTTAGAATATAATAGGTTGTAACTATAGATAGTATAGATTTAGTAAGCACTATCAATTCCATCAAAAAATTCCTTGCTAGAAATTAGCAAGCGTGTATATATATATATATATATGAATTACAATGTGGAGTGCATAACGAATACAATATAGCTTAGCTATATCTAGCATTTGAAGCCGTGGCAAACGGAGAGGATTATGATGAGGATGAGCGCGATGATGATACCGAGGACGATGAGTTTGATCTTCATGTTCTGATACCACATCTTGCGCCGCACTCGCGTCCCTTGCTGCCTGAAATCAGCAGCCTGCAAATTGCAGTAAAAATGCAATCAAAATGTCTTAGTAACTAGCTCTCAATCTGTGAACTAAGTGGCTTGATGAATGAAACTGAAATGCCTGCCTGGTCATGGAGATGCTCTGTCCTGCTGACAAGTACGTCGATCTGCTGTCCACGATCAATGGCCTGATGATAAGATCATGCCATGCAAAACTAGTTGCTTCAGATACCTGAATCTACTAGCCCCAACTCCAATTGGACTATGTACATACCTTGTCAATGTTTTCCATCATGATGCCTTTAACTTCAGAGACTTGAGCTTTCACTTTGGCTAGCTTGCTCACCTCCTCAGGGTGATCCATGCAGTACTTCATCTGCTCTCCAAGCCTTGGCCTATCAAGCCAACACACAATGTATTGAATATGCATATATACAGGAATTTATAATGATCGGTGTTTTATAGACCTAAAGTAGTATATCTATCTGAATCCATAAATTAGTTGGCAGATGAAATGAAGCGTACGTTACCCGAAATCTCGGCTGAGGCTGTTGGCTGCAGCTGTGGCTGCTTTTCCTCCTGCATACCTCTTGTTGAAATCCTCCTTGATCATATCTAGCAAGGCAAGAGGAATCTGCCGGCCACTTGACTCGGTTGCAACCACGCAGTATGCTGTTTTTTTTTTTAATTTTTGCAGATAATTCAGTCATACAGGCAAGTAAAGTGGCAACTGAAATTTTCTTGTGCTTTTAGGTTTCAGTCAGGTGTAAAGCCACATCGGATGAAATAATTTCTTCATGTCAGGTTACCCTCTATTAGGATTAGAAATATGACTTTAAAGAAATAAACAGCTGCAAACTTTTGTGATGGGTAAACAATTTGATTCATTCAACTTGTCTGAGACTGGGTCGATCAATGATCTAAAAGAACTTGTCTGAGACTGAATGAAAGCAACATGGATGGTACACGGTTAACAAACTGGGAGGATGACATATTGACATGGTAGATTTCCTATTCATCATCGTCGTCATCATCGATGATCATATTTTTAATATATCTGGTGCAAACCAATCATGACTAGCTATTGTCGTCGCAAAACGAATTAAACCAAGATTAGTTGTTGTTGGCTAATTAAGCCAAAACGATGAAGTAGATGATAATCCAGTATATATATCTGTAATAAACAGGGAGGCAAAAGAGAAAGATTAAATAGAAGTTTGTATGTACCGTAGCCTTGGTGGATGAGGAAGTTGAAGGTGTGGGCGTCGCAGGTGTAGGTGAGGCGGTTGTCGCCGGCGGGGAGCTTCTGCAGGCACTGCGCGGCGATGTCCCGGAAGTTGCCGGCGTACGCCGTGTGCTCCGCCAGCACCACCGTCCCTCGCGCCACCATCGCGTATATCAGCTTCGACTCGGCCATCTATAGAGCTTGTGCTGTTGCTTCTTCTTCCTCTCTTCTCTTCTTCTTCTTGTAATTCTTGTTGTAATTCCAGTAATTCTTGTGTCAATGGAAGAGCTTGTTGTAATTGCGTTGTGGCCAAGGTAGTGAGGAAGGAAAGAAGGAAGGATCGATGGAAGCAAACGAAATGAACACCGGCCGACCGTCTTGGACTTCTTCAATTTCCCCTAACTTGTGTCAATGGAGTTACAAAAAGTGGTTCTAGATGCTTGGACTTTGCTTGGTTCGATCAGAGCCGTCCATCCGTCCGCCTTCCCGCGTTAATTGCTGCTTTATTTCTTGGACGACCTTCTTTCCTTCCTTGGTCTTAATCTCTCTATTACTAGTAGTTTATTTATTCCTTCCTTGACTCGGTAATGAACTACTACTACTACTACCAGTTTCTACAAACACATCACATCAGAAACCCCATTGATGATTCATGGCTTGTTCTGTTCCTCTAGTAATCTCAGATATACGCGTCTCTGCATCCTGCAACCTTTGATCCATCCACCCACTTTTGTTGTTTCTGCCTGGGACAACCTTAACGTCCTAACACAAACAATGAACAACACTAGTCACAATCATCTGGAATCAGACATCCAAACCCATCGTTTTAGGGTTCATACTCATTCTTATCCCACACCATACTTCCCAACAAACCTCACAACTCTTAACAAGTCCAGAGACACCGAAATACTACACTGATCGCCAACTTCAATTTTCCATTCAAGTTTCACTCCAGACCATGGATGATACATTCATCTCGTGTTTGTACAAATGGATGATACAATGTCAGCATACAACAAACTGATCGATGTAGTGGCGTGGCCCTAAAACATATATTGCACAGGTTAAATGGAAGCTGCCCGACAAAACGGTGAAATATGGGTCAGAACAACCAAATATCACCAGGAGCACTCTCCATGCACAAAGCCTTCAGTCAGAAACACATCACTTGCACTGCCTTGGGTGAAACTTCTCCTCTGACAGGAGCGACGTCATGAGCCGCTGCAGCCGTACAGCTCCTCGACCAGGCTGAAGGAGAGTGGCATTGCCAATGACTGAGCAAGGGTCACTTCCATTTTCTCGTGTTCCTCCACACCATCCTCCAGGAGTGAGCATGTCTGGGCCACGCAACAGGATCTCCGCATCTATCTTGTCTAGAACCGGGTCATCTGCATGAAACTTCCGAGCAAATGGTGCATCGCTAGCAACCATCCTGTCCAAGTCTTCAATTGTGAGGTAGTGCGGATGCTGCTTCGGAGGGTTGTCCCATGATATGTAATGCAGGTCATGGTTCACCGTGGTATTTTTAAACTCCTCAGCATTGCAGACCACAGTGTGGAAGTAGCCTTCTGGTGAAGAGATGAAATTGGCGTAGTACATGAGTACAGTCCGAGGAAGGTTGTCCCAGCCCCATATGCAGTATTCGATAAACGGCTTAGACAGGGCCATCCAAGCGGACCCTGCAACGTGGTGGGATTGTCAGATGCATCCACTTTAAGCATAAATAAGATCATTTCATAAAACTTCAACACATCGTGCTTAATAAACTATACGCCTTGGCTTTCACTGAATGGGTTGGCTCTGCATCTGCAGCTTAATTCTAACATTTTCAGTATGTGGTCGGGCTGTGTTGTTGTCTGAAGATGGAGTGTACTAAGATAAATGAGCTATTTGGAGGAAAAAGTTTATCTGAACTCTTAAGACTCTAGAGAAAACAAACAACGGTTTTGATCTTTGGGTTGCTACTAAAAGGATGGATAGGATCAGGTCACCACATCAATTTGTAGTAAGCATTAATAAAGTGGTTCCATCTTCCAAACGCATCTATACGATGATATTAGGACCTTCAAGGAAAGACGATTTTTGTGGCAAGTAAACAGACATGAACTAGGATAAAGGAAAAAATTTTGAAGCTGATGACAGCATATTAGCAAAGCTTCTAGCCTAAGGTGGATAGATTAATTTCAAAGAGCTCATATCTTATAAAATGCCTAACCTTGTCATACAAAAGCCAATAAATTAGTCATCTTGGTAGCATGGCCAAAGAGACGGTTTAATTCTCCCTAGATTCAATTTTATCACCAACACTAATGAGCAGAGCACAGAAGAAATGAAATTTGACCATGAATCGCATTTTACTGTGTTCCTAATGAGCAAGCTAGAAAAAAAAAAGCATATTTGAGCAGTGGCATCTGTTAGTGTTCTGACCGGTGAAGAGCTTGAAGGCTGTGGGGACACTCCGGCGCTGCGGTATCCAGAAGACATCAGCCTTCTTCTTCATGTAGAGGCCAGGGTCAATGATCACCGGCTTGGCCCTCTGATACCTACAAACAATGCAAGGCAATGATGCATTGGTCCTAGGATGTCAGTAGCAAGAGGAGGAATTGTATTGAAGGGCCTACTCCTTCCACCCAATATCGCTGGTGTGGTCGATGAAGTTGAGACCGCGAGGCAGCTTGGAGAACACATGGATCAGATCTGCAGGAAAGCAAAACAAATCAAAACAAAACTAAAAAGGCAGGCAAGGCAAGGGGGGTGCCTCTCATTCATCCTGTTGGTACCATCCTGCGTGAGGAGCGGGTAGTCAGAGGCGGAGAGGTTGATGAACCAGTCCCAGTGCGGGTCCCCCCATTGTTGGTCGTTGTAGAGGAAGGCGGCGGCGGCGTGGAGGGTGTTGGCGACCATGGTGGGGCCACGGTAGGTGACGAGGTTGGCCCGGTGGACGACCCGGACGTTGGCGGCGGCGGCGATGACCGGGTGATCCGCGAGGTCGGCGGAGAGGTTTGTCCGGTCGGAGTCGGGCGCCTCGGCATCGAGGTGGAGGATGTAGAGGTTCCTGGGGTGGTAGAGCGCGAGGAGGACGCGGCGGAGCGCACCGGCGTCGCCCGCGGAGCCGGAGATGAGGTAGGCGAAGCGAGGGGGCGAAGCGGAGGAGGAGGAGGGCGGGGAGGGGGCGAGCTTGTGCTCGACGAAGAGGGTGGGGTTGGGGGAGCGGGAGGCGGCGGAGGAGGGGAAGGGGAATGGGAGAGGGAAAGTGGTGAGGAGGACAAGGAGGAGGAGGGAGAGGGCGGAGCCGATGGCGAGAGGGAGAAGCCAGCGGCGGTCGACGGCGGCGGCGGCGGAGGTGCCGGTGCCGGTGGTGGGCTTCATCTCATGGGCCTTCGCTTCTCTACTACTCTAGTTCATCATTCGGTACAGTCAGGTGGGGATGAAGTGAAGCAAGTAAAAGTCAAACTTGTTGGACCAAACTCACTCGTGTCGTCTCCATTTGGCACAACATCACACCAGTAGACCAACCATCCTAGGAGTACAAATATTTTATGGCATCATCATATGATTGATGATGGAAAGCTTGTATTACCTGAAGAAAACTCAAGCGCACTGATTTTTTTTACATTTTAGTTCTTTTGAAAAACTTATTTCACAAATAGAACTCTAGAAAACTTATTTTAGAGATGGTTCTTTTTGGAGCGCGAGAGTCTCTAACGTTGTGATTCAACAGCACGGGTCAGCATTGGTGGCATCGCCATGATGCCACAGTGGCACCACGCAGAGGGACGGCGCTGACATGGCAGAAAGACGACGCCAGAAGTACTGGCGCCTCCCTCTACCACAGCGCCAATGCCGCTGGTGCGGTCATCTAGGGGGTGAGCAGGACTTAACCTCCACGGGCCCCACCCTCGACCCATTCCCACCCATTCGTCCTCTTCTTCCAAGCTTGAACTGCTGCTCCTCCTCATCTATCTCTCCTCTTTAACCCCTCCTCAAATCCACTCGATTTGGAGTCGTTTTTTGCGGAATTTTTTGGGAAAATCGAAGAGAAAGGTATACTTCTCCATTACCCTTTTTTTGTTTTAATAGGTGAAATTTGTAGATCGAAAGATAACCCTGAACCATCTTTTTGCCAAAAATTTTGATTTTGACCGTTGAAATTGGGAATTTGATGATTGCAGTGTTACATGTGTGCAATATGCTTACCGGTGCTATGTTTTTTGGAGCATATATGTGGCAATGATAAATTTTAGTTTGGACTTGAATGGATGGTTGTATGGAAAAATTGATATAGGTTTAATTTGTAGCTATGAGCTATATGGAGGAATTTTCCATGCTAAAATAGGTTGAGTGGTATGACAAGTTGGTATTTTTGGATATGAATTAAATATTTTTGGTTAAGTAGTAGTTTTGTGTAAATTTGAGTAATGCATTAGTTCAAATTGGTCGGTTTGTATGACGTTTAGAAAGGTTGATTATGGATTTTTAGGTGAAGTCACATGATATCTTTTCAATGTAGATGGATAGACTTGTTCGTGTGTACTATGGTGGTAGAGTGGTTGAACCTTATGTTGGTGCACATGTTGAGTTTGAGGATATGTCATATAAGACCATTTTGTTTTTCACCCGTTCCACCCTAGATGAACTAATGTCATGCGTTTGAGAAGGTGTTTAGGAAGAAGCAGGACATTCCTGAGTTTAGGGACCTAACACATGCGCATGGTGCAATATTAAATGGTAGTCTCAACACGGATCACTTGCCGAAACCATTCCAGGTGGATGGTCTCAAGAAGAGTTTGGAGTTCCCATCCATGGTTGCATTGAAGCTATGGCTCCAGTAGTACGCCATTGTGCACCATCGTCCATATCGTGTTGTGAATTCTGCCGCAAACAGGAGGTACACTGCCAAATGCGAACACCTTCAATGCAAGTGGAAGGTGCACGCTACAAAGAGGTCGAGTGGCACGTGGAGGATATCACGTGTTGGTAAGGCACATAGTTGTGCTAGTGCAGAAGGTTCAGGGAGCCACCGCCAGTTGACATCTAAGTTCATAGCAAATAGGTTGTGCAATGCTATCAAATTGCAATCTACACTCTCTGCTTCAATGTTAGCTCTCTATATATTCGAGGTTTTTCAATATAAGGTAAAGTATGGTAAGGCTTGGAAGGCAAGAGAGGAGACTATGAAGCTCATATATGGAGAATGGGGTGAAGCATATGTCCGTATTACCACATTGCTATAAGCTATCAAGCATAAAAATCCAAGTATGGTGTACCACATCGATACTCATCCCAACAAATTAGTGAACATTGGTGGTGTGACAAAGAAAGTATTTTTGCGTGCATTCTGGTGTTTTGGTCTTTCTGTTGAGGGATTTAAGCATTGCAGGCCAGTCCTTACTATAGATGCAACCTTCTTAACTGGAAAATACGAGGGAGCCTTGATGACTGCACTTTCGACTAATGCGGAGGACCGACTTGTATCATTAGCTTTTTGCCTTGGTAGAAAAAGAGAACTCGTGAGACTGGAGTTGATTTATTGATCTTGTCAGACGGGTTGTCATTGGGCCGCATAGGAAAGTTTGTATTATCTTTGATTGGCATGCCAGTATAATGAACGCCATGAGGACTCCTGTTCCAGGTTTGCCACCGGTTCATCACTGATAGTGCATGAGACACTTTTGTGTTAATTTTCACAAGGCCGGCGCAGACCAGCGTCAGACGAAAGATCTCTTAAGGATATCTCAGATTGACGAGAAGTGGATATTTGAGCGGGATGTCGAGGCACTAAGACTTTTAGTACCTGAAGGTCCTTGTAAATGGCTTGGGAAAGACGAGTTGTTGGACAAAGACAAGTGGTCCCGTGCCTACGACAGAAATGGTTGCCAGTGGGGTTACATGACAAGCAACATGGCCGAGTAGTTCAACAATGTGTTGGTCGGTGTCTGTAAGCTACCGGTAACTGCCATAGTGTCATTTACCTTCATGAAGTGCAATGAGTTCTTTGTGAACAGACATGAGGAAACACTAAAAAGGCTTCGGTTAGGGGAACGATGGTCTGAGAAGGTCGCTAGTAAGATGAAGACGCAAAACACCAAATGAGTAAGTACACTGCCAGGTGCTTCCATAAGTGTTAACGATGGATTTTGGTAATCGACTCGGAAAGAAAAGAGGAAACTGAAGCAGAGAGGAAGGATTGAGTTGGAGTCGGACCAGGCTTCGTATCGGACCCGGTAACCGTATCGGACTGGGGAGGTGTTGCTATAAAGAGCGTATCGGCCGATACGGATTTGGTTTGGTAGTGGGCCGATACGGGTTGTGAGTTGACAGTGTCAACGTGGGCTTGGTCTGGGCTTGAAGTAAGCTTCAAGGATTTATCGTCGGTGGGAATCAAGATTTGGTTTTTGAAGACCTAAATCGTGAGAACAACGATGAAAATAAAAGGCCTGAGGGGGGCAGAAAGTAAAAACCTAACTTGGAGAAATCGGCGAAAAAGGTAATAATGCGGACTTTGAAGGAATTGACTTACCGCAGGGATCTCGGAGGCGTAGAACGGGGCGGAGGCCATCGTTGTTGTTGGAGGGGTCGCTGTGAAGGGGGTCGATGTTGACGAGACGCCGAGGGGTCGCCGGAGTTGAAGAACACGAAGAGTTTGTTGAATCGGCGGCGAGAGTATTCGAATCTGGATCTGCGCAGTTTTCAGATTAGACCTAGAAAACAAGTCGATGGGTTCCTCGGAGCTAATTCCGCCACATTATATAATGAAGCGGAATTGGGGGGCATGTGTTAACGACGGATTTTGGTAATCGACTCGGAAAGAAAAGAGGAAACTGAAGCAGAGAGGAAGGATTGAGTTGGAGTCGGACCAGGCTTTGTATCGGACCCGGTAATCGTATCGGACTGGGGAGGTGTTGCTGTAAAGAGCGTATCGGCCGATACGGATTTGGTTTGGCCGTGGGCCGATACGGGTTGTGAGTTGACAGTGTCAACGTGGGCTTGGTCTGGGCTCGAAGTAAGCTTCAAGGAAGTTGCCAAATAGAGATAAAGCTCGGTTTTAGGCAATTGTATCTTGTAAATTAAGTAGTGTAGATCTAATCTGTGGCTTAAGTCTGCCGCAAGGACTTGTTTGTTAGTTGTAGATAAGATCGTGCCCTACAAGGGTTCTGTTGTAACCTCGGGTATAAATATCCCGATAGTTTGTACAT